>JBAMDN010001449.1:0-35173 GCA_037074945.1 Tetracladium marchalianum
TGAGACAGCCAACCAGTGAAGACAAATCTGCCTTGTTGTGACTGGGGACGGTTTCAAGAATTTCTGGAACATTGCCCTTTGGAGGGGAAAGGTTGTTCGATCCAGAAGTAGCAGCAGCAACAGCAAGAAAAAAAAAGTGTGTGGCTAGGGTTTTCGTCTCCGCTGCCCGACTTTTCCGTCGGCTTTGCAAGGTGTCAGGTCGAGTGGGAGGAGGGAGGTGTTCATGAGTGTGTTCGTGTTTCAGGCGTCAGAATATTGACGCCGGAATCCGAGATCATGTTTAATGTCCAGCGTTCGTGAAGCTGACAGACTGCTAGCTCATCAATCATTCATGCAAACCTCCCGTGGCCGTTGCAAGTGACGCCCACCGATCGGTGCGCTTCCAAAGTTGGGTGGACAGCTGCCAGAAGTTTTGCTGCATGTCTCAGTGTGTGGTGATGATGCATTTTGTTCTAGAAGAAGGTTGTAGTAGTTGATGCAAAATCGGGTCGATGATTGACAGAATTCTTTCCCCTCAAAGATAATGTATGAGATGTAAAAGACGGAAAGAACGGTATTGTAATCGTATCCTTTCAATTTGAGATCGTCTTCAAAGCCGGCAAGTCTTGCATTACCTGAGATTGGTCAGACAAAAATGTGCAGAAGAAAAAGGGCACACGAACCAATATTTGCACGATCAATGAAGCAGAAAAGATACAGGAGAGCGACTGTGGGGACGATATAGAAATCAATCTTCAATCGCAGCCTCCTTTCGGCCTCCGGATCGAAGGTGACGAGAGAACGACCATGACTACAGAACTGTTAGCTATGTTGATGAATTTGTTGAGATTTTACGGTGGCATACTTGTCGGTGGCGATTTGGCCTCTCTCAGCAGCATGATGCGCTGTCTCTTCATGCACAAAGGCACCCTTATCTTTCGTCGAACCATCTGATAATTCCCCCACTGACCTATCTGCACCCTTCTCCTCAATATTGTACTCGGTAGTCGTCGTTGCCATTGTCGCGTTGTTTATCAGATCAGGTTGAGGGAAAAATAATCTCAACCATTGATGAGCTGATTCCCGCATTAGCCAGTCGCAAAGGGGAGGGAAGAGCCCGAGAATAAATAGACAACAATCCGGGGAAAGTGGAGGTGGTGGAGCACAAAGAATGGAGATGCAAAGTGTGGAGGAACAATCTGGGCGCCCGCGTGCGAAAGTGTGTTCGAGCTTGGGTTGGATTGCGGGGGAAGCTTGGGAGGGTGGTTCTAGTGTGCCACCTCCGGACTCTCGCTTAGTGTTACGCTCCCAACCATTCGACAACGTCAACAAGGATGTAAATAGCTACTGGTGCCCCGACCAATGAAGGAGCATCGAGTCAGGCCGAGGATGTGAGATGCTTCACGGAGAACTGCCGCAGTTGATAGCCTTTCTACCCAGCGGGATGAATGTGACGCCCGGTCCAAGTCATTCAACGATCGGCAACGTACCACGGCTGTTAGTCTGGCACTTCTGGCAGTCCCAGCGAAGCGGTTGTAGTCTCATCTGCATCATTAAACAGCTTGGCTGAAGCGCGGAGGCCGCCAGTTTAAGGTACCCGGTTGTGAGATATGGCAGGTGAAAGAGGAGTATATCGGAACGAAATACTGTCGTGGGCTGGGCGCTGACGAATTGGATTTCTAGACTATCCCAGTTCACGAAATTTTATGCGCCGGATGCATGTACAGTTTACGTTCCACTTTCATACATTAATATTGGATAGATCCTCGGATGGAAAAGATCATATCCATTACAGCCGTCACATCCGTATGTTTGGAGTCCCCGTATCTCCCTTTGTCTCTCAAAATCAACCAACTCTCTCCCAACAGTCTCCAAAGCCAACAAAAATACCACAAGTCGTTCCTTAATTCACTGTCTCGATCTCGAATGCCGAATAAACAGGGAGTGGAAAGCCTTCGTCGTCGAACTCGTCACCGAATTTAAAAGGCAACCATGGACTGGCAACAATCTTGGACGCAATCCACGCGACAGTGTGAAGAATCCATCTTTTCCATGCCGTCTCTGGATGTGCAATATCAGGTACAAAGGATGGAATCTCCTGTTGCTGTTCGATGAATGGACGGAACCTTTTCTCATACGCCTGAAGTGCTCCGATTGGATTCTCTCCATCTGCTAGTTGACTCAATTCACCGGCGAGAACATACCCTCCGAGTATGGCCAGAGAGGTTCCTGCTCCAGTGAGAGGCGTTGGAGCGTATGCTGTGTCTCCGACGCAAATAACGCGAGAAATGGACCACTTCGACATCCTGATTTGTTGAATCGTGTGGAAGTAAAAGTCGGGTGCTGCATCCATTGCCTCCAACACTCTCTGTGCTTGCCATCCTGCATCACTGAACGTCTCCTCTAGACATCTTTGTTGAGTTCTTCTGTCGGCCCTGGATGCCTTCCTCCAGGCGTCTTTCTGGGCATCTGTGCACGGCATGTAACTGATCATCGCTCGAATCGTGTTGTGTGGATCGGGTCTGATGGCAATAATTCTCGATTTGAGAGCCAAGTAGAGGTTCCACCAGTCATTGTCAGTTGGCAGTCGTGGAACAGTCCAATAAGCCGCATACATTCCCATATCAATCACGTTAACGCTTTCTGGAGGGAAACACTGCTTCCGAAGTCTGGACCATTGGCCATCCGCTGCAACAAGAAGATCAAACTCCTGCACAGAACTGTCGCTGAATTCTACCTTGACAGCGTCGTTATCATTTGAGATTACCTCCCTCTGGGTTCAATATTAGTGAGATGCTACGGATAAGAAACTGGAACAGATCTGTGTAAGGACAAAGTCCTATTCCACGCGAGAATTGGAGAACAACACAAGCTTACAATTGTTGTATCAAACAGATAGTTTACATTGGGAAGCACCTCAGCGGCTTCATACAGAATCTTCGCTAAATCTCCTCTCAAGATCTCAAACTGCGAGGTCAAACTCACGGCAGACTCCTTGCTCATCGGAAACAGCGCAAACGGTTTTCCGTCAGAGTCGATGAACTGTGAGCCTTTCTCATTTGTGTTTGCTGCTTGAATTCGACTCATGAGTCCCATTTTGGAGATGGCCATGAGTGCGCTTCCTTGGATATCGACATTTTGTCCATAGGGGAGGAGGGACTTGGCTTTTTCCACAACCGTGATACGTGCGCCTGTTTTGGCAAGGAAGAAGGCGAAAGTAGAACCAGCGATTCCGGCTCCGCTGATCAAGACTTTGAGTGGCATTTGGAATGTTTATATTGGGACGGTAACAGTGGTGTTGAAGGTGTTGATGAGTTGGAAGGATTTGGGTCAAGCAAGTTGATGACACGAGATCGTGAGACTGACTTAAGAGTTTTCATGTTGGGCGGTTAATCGCGAAGATTTAAAAGAACAATTGCTCGGGCTCGGGGTCAAGATATGTATTTCGATAAACATCTGTTGCTAAGATATCAAAATTGTGAACGAGCAAGTTCGAGGCTCTTCGGGCCCGAAGGATCAACAACTCGGGTTTAAGTGGGGCCTTCGCAAAAAGAGCCAATCCAAAGCTCTGATTCAACCTCACTTCGACATCCCGACGACAACATCAACGCGTCACAGATTTCACTTGTTCAGAGAATGCCGTCCAACCCATATTGCACAATATCTCCATACATCGTGACACTCCCGTACGCCGCCCCGAAGTGTGTCCCGTCTCGTACCTCGACAACCTCATGAGGGGCTTAGCCGTTCAATGGCCACACCAGTATTGAAGCACCCCCATTAGGTATCCATACGAATATTCCGTCCGTTAGGCAGAAAGAGAAGAATTCAATCTCCACAACCATAACAAACAAAGCCCCGAAATCATGTCCTCCGTTAATAATATTGCTACCCCAAACTCCACTCCTTCGTCCAGTATACCTACCACTGCTGCTACTCTACCGGATGGCGCCACCACTATTCCGAGCAGGCCAAGACCAACGCACGCCTGCACTCGATGCGCCGACCGCAAAGTCAAGTGTGACAGACAGAGCCCATGCAGTAATTGCGTGAAGCATCACGTGGAATGTGTTTTCAATACCACGCATACCTTGCCACGTAAGAGACAGCAGAGAGTCAAAGATCAGATCCTTCTTGATCGTTTGAGACATCTCGAGGGGCTGTTGAAAGAGCAGGGCATTGACCCGAACAAATGTCTGGAATCCCTTGAGTCTAGCGAGCCTTCCTCTGATTTGCAAACTTCACGACCAAAGGGCTTGCCGTCGCCAACGCCTTCATTTGCTGGGCTCGATCCACGCGAGCGTGTTTACAAAACTCAGATGGTCCATGGACGGCAAGGGACCTTCAAATTTGTTGACAAGTAGGTTTCGCCACTGTATTTGCTCTTCATTTACTCAAATGCCAAGCGCTAACATCAATATAGTATCCTATGGACAAGAGTAGTAGAAGAAGTAATAACCCTACACTCCTCCCAATCACAAAATCACATCACTAACGCACGCACTAGCTCCAAGACCCTGAAGAAGCCCTCGAAGCCTCCTCTTCCGAAGGCAGCGATTCAGAAGCCTCAGACGACGATTTCGACTATGTCGTCAACATCCAACAATCCCCCAACAACATCACCACCACCACCACCAGACACCCACCACCCCACGAAATCCTGAAACTATGGCAAATCTTCACCTCAAATGTCGACCCCATGACAAAAGTCGTACACATCCCCACCTTACAAAAAGCCATCCAAAAAGCCGCCGCCAACATCGCTGACACCCCATCGAGTTTCGAAACGATCATGTTCGCCATCTATTCCGCCTCTATTATGTCCCTTAGCGACGACAGTTGCAAAACTCTTTTTTCGGAATCCAGGAAATCTCTATTAACGCACTATATAAACGCTACGAAAGATGCTTTGAAGAGGGCTAAGTTCATGGGAACGAACAGTCTCGTCGTCCTCCAAGCACTAGTCATCCACATCATCTCCGTCCGTGACATCTACGCTCCTCGCTCAGTCTTCACACTGACTGGCGTGGCCCTGCGTATAGCAGAAACGATGGGCCTCGACAACGACGGCAGCACACTCGGCCTCCCGCCCTTCGAAACCGAAATGCGTCGCCGCATCTGGTGGTTCCTCAAAACGCACGACTTCCGCACCGCCGAACTCTGCGGCCTCGCCAAATTCCGGAACCTTAACACCAGCGAAACAAGCACGACTAAATTCCCCACCGCCATCAACGACACCGACCTCTTCTCTGGTATGACCAGTGTCGAAGAAAAAACAGATGGATTGACAGATATCTGCTTCGTTTCACTGCGCTACGAACTCGTGCGTTTCGCGTCCCAACGCATTGCCAAGTTCCGCGAAAAGAGAATAAATCCAAGTCACTTCCACCTGCACGTGTCCGCGAGCATCGATGAAGATATGAATCGCGAATTCGGAGATATTGAACAAGTCCTCGAGACGCGCTACTTACGCTACTGTGATCCTTCCATCCCATTACATTTCATGACCATGCTCATGGCGCGATACGCGCTCAACATGATTCGTTTTCTCTCTCATCACCCCCGTCGCTGGCCTAGTATTGAGGAAACACCACCATTGGAACGGCAATGGGTGTGGGAGATCAGTTTGAAGTTGCTAGATCAGCATAATATGATGCAGACGAATCCCACGATCCAGCAATTTGCGTGGCACGCGACGTTTTTCCAGCAGTGGCATGCTTTGATTCATGTGCTGGATACTTTGCGCACGACGCCGCTGATTCCAGAAGCGGATAAGGCGTGGCAGCTTATTTGTAGTATTTATGATAATACGCTTGAGATGGTGTCGGATACCAAAAAACCGGTTTATATTGCGGTGGGGAATTTGTGTCTGAAAGCGTATGGTGATCGTGAGAGTGCGTTGATGAAGAGGGGTGGGTTGATGCCGCCGACGCCGAAGGTCATTGAGCAGTTGAGACATAGTAGGGAGGTGGCGAGATTGAAGAGGCAAGCCAGGATGAAGAGGAGTAGTGTTGATGAGAATAGGAATGCGAATGTGAATGCGAATGTGAATGCGAATGTGCAGAGGTTGAGCAGCGTGCTGGAATCGACGAATTTGCATCCACAGCCTGTGTCGGTGGTAAATGCGAATGAGATCAGCATCACTCCAGCATCATCAGAGTCTTCTCAGCAACAATCACATAAAAATCCCCAATTCGATGCCCAAACCCTTCCTAACAACTTCATCTCCCCGTCGCGACAACAACAACAACAACAACAGCAACAAACAAATCCGACACACGACTCATTCTGGCACGCCAACGGCTTCGTCAACGATAACTACCTCACCGATACAGGCATGGCGAACATGGATTTCGATTTCTTCTTGCCTCAAAACGAGCAATATCAAAATCAAACTCAGAATCAAATGATGATGCCACAACAGGCGCAGGATGGAGACAGTGCTGCGACTATGGATGCGAACATGAGTATGAATATGAACATGAATATGGGTGGGAATGGAAACTTGAACATGGGCGGAAACGGCAATGGAAACGGAAGCTGGATCACCTGGGACCAATGGGATACTTGGCTCAGGGAGTCGAACGGGATACGTCTGTGAGGGAGCAGTTGAGAATCTCGCAAGAAGAAGTCACGAAACAAGGAAACAATATTCTGGAAAGAAGATAAGAGGCAAGAAAGGAATATACGGGGAGTGATGACGCTGGGGCATGTATTGTAACTAGAAACTTCGTACTGTTTTTCTTTTACACAGGTCAATCCATCGCCACTTCCTTGAGAGATAGATACCCTCAGATGCAGGTACAAATGGGCCGCACGACCTTCCACTCTTTGTATATAGTTCAATTTATATGCTCAACTCTTGGCTCAATGCCCCTTGGGCTCATTTAAATTCTTACCATCTAGCTTACTCATCCTCTCTCTATTTCTTTCTCGCTCCTCTTGTCCTTCTCATTCACTGACCAATTCCTTCACGATCAGTGTCACATTGTGTTACACTGTGCTAAGGTCTACGAGCAGAAGATTGGTGAATACGATGATTGTTTCGTTTCTACCAGAGAGAGGAAGTGTGAATTAATGTGTCTTTTTGCCCCCTTCTGTGAGAGAGGGAAGCTGACATAGATATATGCAAAGGGAGAGCGGTAAACACGCTCTGGGGATGCTTTTTGATGCTCGTTCTGTGAAATACCTGAAACGAGGCATTTTTCTGTCATACTGTTCTGTGATAGCAATAATAGACATGGGTAGAAGCTCGCTTATCACTCCCATCGGTTGTGACACATTGAAATACCAAAGTTTCACAAAGACCAGGCGAATTTCATTTATAAAGTTGCGCTATGGCAATCTTTAGGTATGCAATGTATGGAAGTAGAAAACTGCAAGTGAATGTCAATGTGCATGTGCTACATGCTGTTTGTATGTTCAAGTTCCAAGACTTGAGAAGGATGAGGCTAACTCTCATGACTTGAGGTACGTGTTGAACGCAGGTAAGCTTGTTTCTGAACCTCGTCATGAAAAAAGAGAGAAAAAAAAATCAATGTGGTGGCAACCGCCCAAATCTTTACCCGTCATACTCCCATCTTCAAAACGCCGTTCTCAATTCATCCCTCACCTCATCAATTCATCACCATGCCGGAACTAGCCACCCCTGTAAATACCCCGACGCCAACTGATATTGATCTGAAAGTCCATCGCAAGAAGATGAAGAAAACATGCACCCCTTTATCGCTTTTAAAGAGTCGCAGAGGAAAGCAAATAACCCTCATCAATGCTAAAATGCTAGCAACGGGAATACGCCAGCACCTCTCCATTTCTCATAAAGTCGCAAAGAAAAAAGGCAGAGAAAATATGTGCATCTTGACACGGCAACATTCGTGGTTGTGGATTCCGGTTTCAATAAAAAAGCTTCTGATTGTTGTAGTCAGACTCGACATCGGCACCATAACGTGAGCGTGGAGCATCCTGCACAGAGCCACGGGAGGAGGAATGCCCAGAAGAGCGAACCGTAGATCGTAGAGCAGAACTTGGTAGGTGATGCTCACTTCTTGGAGTTCTCACGTTCTCTTCGATGTTTGGCAGGTCAATGTCCCTAAGACGACTGGTGATCGGTTGGAATGAGGCTTGTTTGGATGTTGGTGTCTCATGGCGGCGAGTAACATCGACGTTAGGGTTTCTTGGGGACAGCATTGAGACTGATGCATGCTGACGAGGCAATGCTTCTGGTCGGTTGTATCCCTTTCTGTCGGCATCAGGCTCGGCGTCCATTGGTTCAGTCGGTCGGCGTGGGGTAGCAGTATAGGCATGATATGGAAAGTTGGACCTAGCCTCGGAGGGATGGAAGTAGCCAGCTTTGGGATATTGTGGGGATGCGGGAGTATTGCGAGATGGTTGGTTTATGCCCGATTTGAATCCTTCATTGCAAGGCTGATTGTTGTTCATTAGCATAACTTGGGGCATCGGAGTCGGAGAGCCACGAAGAGTGTCGGGTGCACCCAATTGATTGATCGAGGGCTGCAGAGTTTGGTTCAAGGAGATTTGGCTGGGACGCATCAGTTCCAATTCTCTTCGCAAAGTAACAATCTCTAATGCGTACCGAGGTTCATTGTTTAGATCTAGTCGACCATCAAAGTGTGAGTAGCCAGTAAGAAGAGGATTGCCCCAGATTCCAGGTCCAATCTTGTAATGGGGATCTTCCTGCTTCAGAAAATTGAATCCGAGACCATTATAAGGTACAGATCCATCAAACAATCGATTGTTAAACTCATCTTCCCCTGCAGCTGACTCAGCCTTGGGCACGAAAGATTCAGAGACTGGCTTGAATCCGTTGCCCTCATCATGAAGATAGTTAAGATTGGGCTTCGTGATTGGACGAGTCATGATAGGGTTTGACACCTGGCTCAGATTGTTGCCTCTGAATGAAGAATTTCGATTGACATATTCAATGCCATAGTGGCCACCACTGGATTTGGCACGCCTGCTAGATGATGCATGATCCTGTGGTGCGGGTTCCCAATCCCAGGCGAAACGATCATCTTTTGATTTTTGTTGCCTAGTGATGCGAGCAGGACGATTGTTCTGGGCCTTTGAGGCAAACTGTGAAGCCGTTCTGGTCTTACGTCTCTTTGGTGTAGGCTTGTTTTCCTACCAGAAGTTAGCATATTGAAACGCATCAGCCGAGGCAAGCATACCGGGCTGTTTTCTGTAGAAAGAGGGCCATAAATGATGTGCCTGGTGCCTCTGAACTCTCCATTGGGATGGTAGCTATTCTCCTCCGGGGCGACATCTTCTGAATTCTTCATCATCTGTAAAAGAACTTCTGGTCCCTTGCGTTGGTTTCTCGCCCGCTTTGTGTTTGGGGTTGCAGCATCAAAGAGATTCATTCCCTCGAGAACATCGCCTTTCAAGTCAAGTGGACCTTTGCCTTTGCCCGTGCTTCTGTCGGTAGAAGGAGTGCCGAGCCTGGAGTAGTTAGGTTTGCAAAATACACCAGTTCGGAAGAGACTCACGTAGGATCAATTGGACCAAAGCCATAATTGTCATGTGAAGCACCCGTCATGCCGTAATTATCATCATCCCATTCAGCCGCATTGTCCGAGTCCTCATCGTTGACGAACGGTCCATATTTTGGAGCCTTGTGTTGTGCTCTGTGTGCTCTGGCATTATTCTCGACTTTGGGAGCTTCTTCCACTTTGATCTGTGCAAGGTTAGCATGAAGCAGTTTGTGGAGAAGAAGAAAACGAGCCTGGCGACTGGATTTTCTCGATTTGCTACCCTTCGGCATATTCATGCGCTCGGACAACAACGTAGCAATATTATTGCTGGAATACCAGAAGTTGTACTCATCGAGGACCGCCTGCACGGAGAGGTTGGTAGGGGCCTGTAATTCCAATTTATGCTTTCGTTGAAGATGGCCGCGAGAATTGAGATGCGTAAGAGTGTGGGAGAGGTCGGAGAATGGCTTGTTGTTGCTGCTGCATATAACGCAGACCAGCGAGAAGTCGCAATTGGGTTGAGATTGTCTCGACATGATGCCGATACTGTGGATGTCATGTTAGCCATTGTTTTAGTGTGAAGAGAAGACAAAGACTGGGGCTCGGATTGGGATATCGGTGAGGAGATTGTAGTTTGAACTCTTTTGGCTATATATGCTGGCTCAGGTCCGGATGCCCTGAAAGTTCAAATCCCAACGAGATTTTGGCTCTTTTGCGGGTTGTGTGGTATGCCATAAAAGTTTGAGACCATTCCCCAATTCTGTAGATCCACAGGTCCCTAATTGTGTGAGGGGAAGAACAAAGAGACGCACTGGCGCACTTATTTCCATGGGAAGGTGAGTACAGATAACGGCTTTCCCTCGGACCTTGTTGTCCAAACGTTGAACAATGCTGCTGAAGCTGGAGTGACTATCGAACAGAAGAGAAGGACCGATGCAGGTATTGACAGTGTAAGAGGGGACAAGCGAAACGACGGTAGGGAAGTTTCGACGGAGGTTCCACTGACCTTTGAAGAAGAGCGTTGGAGTTATGAAAGAATCTTGCGAGGATTTCTCAAAGAAAATCGGGTGGGTCGTAGAAGCAAAATTCCGCCGCCAATGCCTCTTCGCAGACTTCTGGATACTGGAATTAGCATCTGTGGTGTTGGCACGGAACACCTTCTCCACAGAACAAGGTGTTCATCGATCTGAGCAAGATCGAAGGTCGAAGGTGTGAGAGTGCAGGCTCAAGGCAGGTGAATGGAAATGAGGAGAAGTAAGATCGACGGAGAGGTTGCAGGGCTGAACCAGGGAAATGTGGTAGATTTGCAGAAGGGAGAGCAGGCTCAACGCCAGTACTGAGAAGGGTCGAGGAGGGTGCAACTCACCAGAAGAGCAAGACTTGGATGCCGAATCGGATCGCTACTCCCAGATCGAAAGGCCAATTCACGCAACAACCTCCACTGTTGGGATCTCGAGACGCATGCAAGACGCTTGCGATTGTATTGCTCAGAATCAAGATGTCCAAGTAACTCAGAAGGAAGATGGGAGAGAAAGAAGAAGGAGAAGGCTGATGTTTACGGGGAGATCGAAAGAGCAAGGACGTGGAGGAAAGAACTTATAGAGACGTACGTTGACCAGCGGTCTTGGCGAGTACGAGCTGCTAGTCAAGTAAAGTGAGGAAAGAGCGTGCCAAGGTTGAGGTGCTTGGTTGGCTCAACAGGAAAATGAATATGAAGGAGAAGCTGAAGATCAGAGACAAGAAGGACAGCAGATACCGTATAGAGAGAGTACTTATCAAGTTTGAATACAAATTCTGACTTCATCTTCGATCCTGAGTTCAGAGATCGATTGCACTTAGAGCAGGTCGATCGAGCCGGCTGACAATTTGAGAGCACTATGAGGCTCAGCGGTAATCATTCTTCAAATTCAAGAAGAGAATTATTCCTCATAGGCAACTCGTGTGAATAAAGACTTTGGGAACACCACAGAAGAAATGCATTTTGATTTTCCCTCACACAACAGACCTTGAGTGAATGTATCGTAAGCTTTTGAGTCCACCGTCTATCGCAAGAGCAGAAGCGGCAAACTCTCATTAACTTATGACTTTTCAAATCTACTCTCCTCCCGCATTGTATCCTTTGAGCCATGGGAAGATATTGGCAATAGGGTATTAGATTGCAGGAGATCATACCAGTCGGCCAACGGCGCCGGCTTTTGGTAGCAACAAAGACTATTATACTATAAGAAGGTCGAGTGATGGACAAGTCCTTGCGTGTGCATCACAACAACTTTATACTATCAATATGAAATTACTTTACGTTACCGTTATTGACATTGCGGTGACAGGCTATGCCTTTTTTTCCTTTTGACGTTGCGGTCTTTGCATTTGTCTTACATATTACTTGTTATTTCTTTGCGAGCACTCGCTCAACAATCTTCTTTGGCATGCAACTACACTATATGTTAGAGCTTCCTAATTTCTTCTAAAAAGGTTATCAACAAAAGGAAGACAGCACTCACTACACAGCATCCACCTCCTCCACACCAGGAAAACCAAGTAATGCCAATCCAGCTATACCAAAGTTGGTATGGAAAACATCCACTGCATCACCGGGTCTATCCGCAAAGCCACCTAGCTCAGAGTCCTAACCTCCTATTAGCTCCCTATCATGCTATGTCCCAATCACTGCTATACTAACCTGGCAGCCTAGAATAAAAGCACCCAACTTCTCCCCATCAACCCACTTCAATCTCCCTAGCATCTCTAGGCTGGCTCCAACCCACCAAGCATAACAAGCATCTTCCAGCTTCTCCGGTCTCCCGTTCAGACCGCCTCCCTCAACCTGCCTCTCACTCAGCCAAGCTCCCAATTTCTCCCCATCCACTACATCCAATCTACCAGCTATGCTGAGTGCAGCCAAGCAGGCAAAGATTTGTCCAGAATGACTCTCCGCACCAGGGGAGACGCCATAGCCACCATCGAAGTTGGCACAGGATGTGATGTATGAGACTGCTAGCGGTACATCGACAAGATGGAGGAGATGGAGGAGGGAGAGGGCGTTGAGAGAGGCGTATAAAAAGCGGGTATCTTCTTCTCCGTATGGGTCACCAGCAAAGGTGCCGGTTTTGCGGTTCTGGAAAGCTGCGATATCTATTTATTCCAAACTGATTAGTCTCCAGAAGTTTATGGCAGAGAGACTCGGCAGGCATACATTCTCCAACAGCCAGTTTTCCTCCCTTTTTTCCTCTGCTATCTAGTGCCTCCATTCCATCTACTAGACACAGTATCTGCACCGCACTTGTGGTGTACAGTAGATGTGCATCATGACCCGGCGCCGCCCCAAACCCGCCCGACTCCGAATCTTGACAGCTGAGTACGAAATCTATCGTTGCCTCACGGGGTAAGCCATCTGGTCTGCCGAGGAGATGGAGGGCATTGAGACCCCAGTACACGCCATTTAGTCGGAGATGTTCGGTGAGGTGGTATTCGAGTTCGTCCCTGCGCTTGACTGGAGGTTAGCTGCGCTTGTGGAGGGGTAAGGATAGGTAAACAAACTGTGTCGAGGCTTTGGATGTATTTAACGTGGTTTTCGATGGCCAGTTGAAGTTCTTCGGGCAAGGCCGATGAGCCTGCTCTTCCTGGGCCACTGACAAGAGACATTCTAAGAGAATTTTTTGGTGGTGGAGAAAAGTGGAAGTTATGGTTCGTGATGCCTAGCTTTGTTTGATCACAGCCGCTCCACAATGCGAACTTCACTCCAAGCACAAGGCTACGATAATGATTTTGAAAGTCCAATCAGAAACCAATTCGAAATCGTTTCACCAAGATCAGCACAAGCTGTCATCCAAGCTCTTCTCGATTTCAAGACGAATTGTAGCTTGTTATGTCGTCAGACTGAAACCCCACCATTACTGGCTTTCTTGCCCAATCACAAGCCGCATCAGCCTCGTCGCATCTTACAAGGCTTACAAAATAGCGATCAGGTACAAATGCGACACCAAACACTCTCGGATTCCTTCTTCCCATTCTATATCATCTCCAAAAATTTATATCTTCAATTTCCAACCAAAATCCCAATGCTTTGTTCATCCGTTCTGAAGCTTGTCTTACGCCAAGCCCCTACGGACTTCGTAAAAGCCCGACTCGCGGGCGTGTGGTTTGTAATAATTTGCCCAGGCTGAAGGACGTAAACATTCCTGCCTTGCTGTTTGATCTCATACATTCTTATGTGTTTAACTTCTATATCTCCTTCTCTCCAGCTGCTGTATTCACAGGTCACGAGCCTCAATCCTTTGATTTGCATTTTCTCCCAAAAATTCTCTTCTTTCCAACCTAAATCATGGCGTCCCTGCCAACAAAAGTCACCCTCTTCCAAGAAGAGGTCGCAGAAATGATTCCCTCCTCCTCCGCCCCAAATGAAACATCTCCTCTTCTCTCCTCCTCTGTCGAACCAGAAGGAACAACGGTTCTTTATCTAGCCTACGGCTCAAACCTCTGCTCAGAGACCTTCCGCGGCACACGAGGCATCAAACCTCTCTCCTCCGTTGTGGTTCACGTCCCTACCTTGACCCTCACATTCGACCTAGCAGGAATGCCCTACCTCGAACCTTGCTTCGCCAACACAAAATACCGCAACCCAGACTCTTCACCGGAAGCAGAAGCAGAAGCAGAAGCCCAATCTTCCTCTTCAACACCACCAACAACTACAGAAGATTCTCTATATCACAAAGACCGCTGGCACAAAGGTCTCATCGGCGTAGTATACGAAGTCACAATCGCAGACTTCAGGACTATAATCGCCACCGAAGGAGGAGGAGCCAGCTATCAAGACGTGCTGGTAGAATGCTTCGCCCTATCCGCAGACGCAGAGACATTAGAAATCGGTTTGAAGAGTGAAGAAGGCAAGAAATTAAATGCACATACCCTCCTCGCACCTCGCGATGCAAGGGGAAGTTCGCGACCTGATCCATCCTACGCTCAACCATCCGCGCGCTATCTAAAGCTCATCACTAGTGGTGCAGATGAGCACTCGCTCCCTAAAGAATACAAGAAATACCTTCGCGATATTCGCCCATACACCATCACCACCACGAGGCAGAAGATTGGAAAGACATTGTTTATGGCTATCTGGATGCCATTGATTATGACGATGTTTACATTGGGAAGAATTACTGCGGGTAAAGATGGCAGAGTGCCGTCTTGGCTGGGGAATGCCATGACGAATTTGTTTAAGGGCTCTTGGTGGGTGTATGATAAAATGCTGAAAGGGTTTTTTGGAGACGGGGAGAGGACTATTGGAGACGAAGCAACGGCTAAGGTGACTATCCGCTCGGGGGAAGAGGATCTGGAGAAGTCTTGTGTCTCCAGCAGGGGGCGAAAGAGAGGGTGGTTTGGGTGTAAGAAAAGTGTCGATGCTAACGAAGGAGTAAGATCATTGTAGTTAATGGGTGGTGTCGTAAATACCCACGTAAGAAAGATGTTAGACTAGTAAACCTAATCACATGGTAGATAAAGAAACAATTTGATCCTGCATTACCTATGGCTGATGTTCATGGTGGTCCGAGTGGCAGGAATGTTAAAGGGCAATGTCTCCAAGGCTTCTAACACTCGTACGCGTCCAGTCAAAATACTTTCTCCCATTGAAGACTCGATAATTGTAGGGCAAACAAAATTAGACCCAAGTCCCAGGTTGTGTTGCTGTCGTTGTCATTGTTGTTGTCCAATCGCAAATCATCTTCGACGCTATCCTAAACAGGCAATTTGTGGTGCGTGCAAGTCAACGACTTCTTCCCCAACACATCATGTACTCGCCATGACCGATTACTGCATGTCAGAATATCAAGCATTTTGGTGCGGTCACCACCCGTTTTGAAAATTTCCGTCTAACGCGGGGAAAGATTAGTTCTTACCTCACTTTGACGATCCATCTCTGGAATTTGCAATCATTCTCCCCAAAAAGTCAAGACCTCCCCTTCGACTTCAATGAATCTCTCAACACCTCTCTCTCTTCGCAGGCTTTGACGACTACCAAAACATATATTCAAACGGGTAGAGAGTTACTACAGCAAGATGGTGAAAAAAGTCTGTGTCATTGGTATGAGTTTCACTACACCACTTTGAGAGCAACAACTCACATTGCATCCCCTAGGCGCTGGACCATCCGGCATCGTAGCCGCCAAAACACTGACTCATGAATACCCCAAAGATACCTTTCAAGTCACCATCCTCGAAAAGTCCCACAGAATTGGAGGACTATGGCCAATATCCAAAGTTGACGATGGTCTCGTAAACCCTGACATGTGCGCAAACCAATCTCGTCACACAGTAAATTTCAGCGATCTAGCATGGCCCGAGTCCGCTCCTGTCTTTCCAAAAGCATGGCAAGTAGGCGAATACTTACAGCGCTATATCGAGACTTATCCTGGGTATGAGATTCGCACGAATTGTGAGGTGGTGAAGACGGAGTTGGAGGGAGGTCAATGGAAGGTTCATGTCGAAGACAGACAGGCGGATAGTACGGCTTCACAGGTTTTTGAGTTTGATCACTTGATTATTGCTTCTGGATTCTTTGGAAAGGCACGGACGCCCGATATTTTGAAAGACCTCCAGGCTCCTATCATTCACAGCTCACAATTTCGAGATGTCAAATCCTTACTTGGGAATGGGCCAAGACCTGGAAGACGAATTGTGGTGGTTGGAGGTCAAATGTCTGGAGTTGAAACTGCTTCATCAATTGCGGCTCAACTGTCATCAGAGACCCATTCGCTGGAACAATCTAGTATTCCTAATATCGCCGAATACTATGTCACGAACGTGGTCCAGAAACCATTCTGGGTGATGCCTCTTTTCTTTCCCACGAACCCTTCCGTCGAGATTAACGTGTCAGGTAACAAAGAAAAAGTATACATTTACACCATCTTAGGTTGAGTAACGCTAACTCATCCATAGAGGACCAATCTTTCTCCATCATTTCTTCCTGTGGATCTCGTGGCTTACAACTTGGCTGCTAAGCCTGCCGGCACACTTGAGAATACTTCTGGTCACATCACAGTCGAGGCAGCAGGAAAAACTCATGGCTTCTTGAAGAGCGTTCTAGGAGGGAATCAAAGTGAATTCGGGGCACCAGAGATGGTCATAACCGATGAAGCTGTTGAAAAACCACCATACCTTGGCGTGAGTGACCAGTACAATGAGTTTGTACGCTCCAAAAACATCCGCCTCGTACGAGGAAAAGTAACAAGTGCATCCGAATCGTCGCCCAACTCTGTCATAGTCCAGTATGGGAACGAGCAGCACACCCTTGACGACGTGGCAGCTGTGGTTTTCGCAACAGGATTTGATGCGGCACCCTCTTTGAGCTTCCTTCCAGAACAAGTACTGAAAGACTTGGACTTCGATCCGACCAGTGACAAAGGCCCGCTTGGTCTCAGTGTGCATGGATCAATATCTAGTGCAGTACCATCTCTGGGCTTCGTCGGATTTTATCGCAGCCCGTACTGGGGTGTCCAGCAAATGCAAGCAAAGTTCCTAGGGAAATTCTGGAACGGAGACGAGAAGGCAGCCGAAGCACTCGCAAAGGACAAGACTCTGCAGAGCATAGTCAGCTTGAGGAATGATCCGCGTGCGGCACAATTTCCCATGGGAGACTACCCGTATCTTATGGAGTCTTTCAGTGATATTCTAGACATCAAGCGGATTGAGCCGAAAGACGCACCGGAGGGGAGCAGGTCTGGGATTGTGATACCTTCCAGATATCTTAATGGAGATGCCAGTGTGAATGAAAGGCAACAATCTGCTACCGAGATTACAGCTGTGGACAAGGCTTTGAAAGATTCAGCAAAAAGTGGAAAGTTTCTGCCACGAGCAATCTTCCGAGGTATGCAGGGGAATTGGAAACTCGAGCGTGAGATTGTGAGCCGACGGAGTGATTATCCATCTGGGAAGCTTTTCGGGTTGGCCTACTTCCATCCTCGGGCGCCAACTGAGGACTTGTATGACCTCGAGTATCTTTACAACGAGAGCGGGGAGTTCGTGAGCGAGCAAGGCTTCCGCTTCACCGCGACCAGAAGGTAATCTTTCCGCCAATTTTGCCTTAACTACTTGCTGACAACGCTAGCTATGCATACCGCTATAGCGAATCAAGTGATGCTCTCAGTGCTTGGTTTGTCAAACCGAAAGACAACAAGACGGTAGACTATCTATTCCATGAGCTCGAAATTATCATGCCTGAGAAGGATTCCAACCTTACCGGAGACCAACCATGGAGAGCCAAATCAGCACATCTTTGTATCAAGGACATGTATAACGTCAAGTACGAATTTAGATTCCGAGGTGTTGTGTTAGATACATGGAGCCAAGAATATACCGTCAATGGGCCAGCAAAAGACTACACCATCAAGAATATTTATAGAAGACCATAGGCCCAAGCATGGGTGCGAGATAGATGGCATCATTGGTGATAGAATCAGTTGGAATAACAAAGACTCGATTTTCCACGTTTTTCGTTGTCCGGGAAGGTGAAGTGAAGTGAGGAACTGAAGATCGCGGTCTACCGAAAAAGCGAAAAGTAAACAACGCTAACCACCCGCCTATTATTTTTCCACCTCCGACCATCAATCTCCCACCCTTTCCCCCAAACAACTCCTTCCGAACGTCAACGCGCAAACTTTTTTCAACCTCAAGTTTAAGGATTAACCCCTTTGTATTTGTCCTTCTTTCTACGACGTGAGTTATCCCCGACTTGATCAATTGGATACATCCTGCGTCTACTTCATCCTTTTGAGCATCGACGATCTCTTCCTCCTCCCATCACCGCGTGAGCTGGTTCTGTCAAATCATCCCTAAGTATCCTGCATTTTACATCTCGTTTTTTCCTTTCTCCTTCCCTAAGAGTCTACTCTCCCCCACCTCTGCCAATCTAGCTGGAGCAAACTGCTCGACTGAGATTGGAATGTTGGCCATCTACCATCTATCTACCGACTCAAGGGTGCTTCTTATCTGCGTCGCCTTGAAACCAATGCTTCACAAACCTCTGAGAATCTACGCTAATTAACGCAATCCACAGATCTCAACCTCAACTTCCTACGACTTCCAACAACGTCCCGTCACTAAGACCAGTCAAACCGGCAAGATGAAGTTTATCACATCCGCCACTCTCGCAGCTCTGCTGTTTGCATCTGCAACTGTCTCCAAGCATATTGCATTCGGCAATCCAGATGCCGTCAACGATTTGAAACTCCCCATCTACAACATCCCCGGTGATAAGTACTCCGCCAATACTGTCAGTGGCTTGACTCTTCGCACTGATCATGGTTTCAACAAGACTATCTCTACCCCAAACAACACTCTCGTCTACAACGCGGGTTCTGGTCTCCAGGTTCCAGGTTTCTTCGTTCTATCCAGCGTTTTCTTCAAGGCCATCAGCTCTCTTCCAGGCGCTGTGGCTTCCATCGTTTCGCCATATTCGGATGTTGCCGTTGTTGAGATGTCCTTCACTCCAATCAACAACCGCGCCTTGGCAAATACCACCACCTTCCACAACGTCACGTACTCATCTAACACCACCGTTGTTCGCAGCACTCCCACTGCTAGGTTCAACTCTGGCTCTAACACTCTTCGTGTGCCTCGCGTCATCATGGTCCTTGCCATGCTTTCACCATTCAAGCAAGCTCTTGCTAGCAACAACGTTACGTACTCGACCAACACCACAGTTGTCCAGAGCTCTCCTACTCCTACCATTATCCGCGACTCTGGTTCCAACGCTCTCCGAGTTCCTCATGTCTTCATGGCTCTCGCCATTCTCGCACCTTTCAAGCGTACTCTTGCGAGTAATAATACCATCGCCCACCACAACCCCACCACTCGCATCAACCTCACGGTCATCCACCCGATCCCCAGCGCCACCCCCGAATCTTCCAACACCGAATCCTCCTCCAACACTCTCGCCATCCCCCGTGTCTTCATCGCTCTCAACAGGATTTCTCGCGCTCTCGTTGGAGAAGGCAGAGTCTTCACTCCCTAATTCTACACCTTGTGAGGTCGACTACGCTCCATTGTGAATACTTGCATGGTTATTTGTTGTCGGATTTGTTTCTTTTGTGGGGAAGAGACACGTATTCATCACAGCTTAGCTTGGTTCTTGGCAGTGGTTCTTCTTTGTTTGGTGGTGGTTTAATATGGCGTCTTTCATTCACGACTATGGGTTTTTCATTCATCTTCTTTCTTGTGGGAGGGAAAGAAATGCATGGAGGCTCAGCACATGAGAAGTAGCGTTTCATGGATGGCGTAAAATAAAATGGAGAATTAGATAATTCTGTAATTGAGGAATATCTCGATGGATGGATGGATGTTTTTTTCAGAACCTGCCTTTCGAAGTTTGCTCTTGTACACTTCTGCAAGAAACGATTACATGGTAATAAGTAGAATACAATACACCGTCGTATCGTCAGAACATATACTGGTCCTGGCGCAGTGAAAGCCATGTTTCAGTTTGTTTGGTTGATGGTGATTGCATGGTCTTGTTGTTGTTCTTTTCTTCCAGCGTGCTTGTCGTGGCTCTTCCCCACCATCTTCCTTCCCAATCACAACGCTTCCTTACTTTTACAGTTTCACACGTTGCACCACATTGATAAACTCTTGGATCAAGTACTGTTCTTGTTCGCAGTTCCATTTTAAGCACACCTCGCATTCACCATCAACACAAGCCGAGCAGCAACCCAAATCAACATATCTATCCTCTCCATTCACACTTTCAAGAAAATCTGTTTGAAGCCATGATTCTAAAGTATAATTCATTCAATTTCTCATCATCCTTTTTCTCTTCTCTTTAACCTCTCTTTTCTCCCAATAATCAAAACACTGAAACGGAACTCGCTTTCCCATACACAAGAGTTATCGTCAGCATTAACCAACTTAAAAGAAAAGGATGCGTAAATCCAACCGCAATCAGCCTCACCTAGAGGATTAATCTATTTACGTTCCAAGCCGTGACAACAATAGCAATTGTCGCTCTGGGCTTTCTGCCCCGCCGAATGGCCTTGACCGAGGAGGAGATTTTGACATCGACGATGCGCGTGGACTTATTACAACCGACGACCGGAATGCACATACAACGCGCGTGTTAATTGCAAGGGCAGTTTGCTTGGGTTTTCTCATTGAGTGGATTGTGCTTGCTACTCAAGTAGTAACCCTAACAACAATCGCCTTAGACTTCCTGACCGAGCATATGACCCGTACTTCCCGAGTGGTAAGAGTAGCAATAATAACAACAACAACAATCGCAATGAGCTTTCTATTGGTGAACTACTGAGTTTTTATGATGATTGTTTTCATCATAAAACACCTTAACACCCCCTGATGCAGAGACACAAAAGTGCTGCCGAGTAAGTATTTCCACCTTTCTTCAATCTAATACCTCTCCTTCTCTTCTTTTTTCTTATTATCCGTAGAGTAAAGAGATTCTCCGGCGCAGCTCTCCAGATCTAACAAAGTAATTATCCAGTTTTTGGACTTCGCGCAAGGGTAACAGAGTTAATGGCCACACGCTTGGTATTTTAGAAGAGATGTTCACACCTGAAAAATCACCCACACATCATCCAAATGGCGTGGAGCTCTTTATGAAAGGCGAGGTACCCATCCAAGAAGTCTGCAACGCGAAAGATATCGTAGAAGTCTCTGATGCTGGCACTATCAAGGATCGGGAGTTTCCCAGCGACGTGGAACGTGACAGCTGTGGTGCAGAATTTGCGGATGTGTGAGGTTCTGGTCGATGCGGTGTTCTTGAGGATGCGCTTGATTTGGTCGGTTGTGAGGATAGTGCCAATTGGTTGTCTGCAGAAGAAGTCTTGTAGATGGTCCATTACGAGATTCTTGAAGGTATGGCAGATGTGGTAGTCGACGAAGATTTAGAGATCAATGAGCCTACGGGGCTTTTCAGCAATTTATCACTGCCATCAAATTTGGGTGGACTTACTGGTCAACACTCGCCTCCCCCAAACGGAAATAACTTTCTCCCTTGTAGAGCAATTCGGCGAAGTTCGGAAACCCCAAAACGAATGTGTCATCAAGGATTGCTTCTGAAGTCAGTCCTTCCTTGAAATTACTTGCAACCATCGTCTTGAAGAACTCGGACTTGTCACAAAGGAGGTTCTTATGAATGGAGAACTTAGCGCGATCTTGACCGACGAAAATGTCAACCATTTTGTTTCCCAGTGATCTATTTTGAATCAGCATTTTCCTCGAATTATGAATGGAATGACCAACTGAACAAAAAAGCTCATCACATCAGCACTCTTTTCTTCCTGGACAACTTCCTTGCCTTTTTGGGATTCTTTCTCGTTACATGATGAGCTCGGTTTGGCAGCGTCTTGTTGATTCAAGTTAATTTTCTCGGACGTCAAAGTATCTTCGAAAGGCAAAGGCATATCAAATAACAGTCTAGTGGCGGCGTCTCGTCTAGCAGCAATTGACGGGACGAGATCAGCGAGATCTTGTTGCACTTGTGTCGCTGAGCCCCAACAAGCTGGCAGAGAGGTAAGGGATATGGTCATCGAATGGACGCTCAGACATGTTATCAGCTAGCGATTTGGTCGATGGTTGTTGATGAAATTCGAAATTTTGAAGATCAAGAAGATTGAGGGAAGGGGAAGGGCGTTGGTGTCCCATCTAAATCCGTAAAGAGAAGAAGATATCGTTGCATCCACCCTTCATTTCTTTGAGAGAGAAATAAATCATTCGATTCACACTTTCTCGTGACTTTTAGCAAATGTTGAATGTGATGGATGAAAATATGCAATGTTTCAAAGTCTCGAACCAGAGGATGAGAAAGACAGTTTTATAAGGCGCATGTGTGACCGTAAGATATGCTTGAAACGTGATATTTTCAATTAAACATCATCAAATAAAGTAGTTTCTGCTTTCTCATTATGATTGAAACATAAAAACCAGCTATCTAGCGAACAAGCGATGGTGACAAAACACAGAAACAAAACAATGAAATGTAATTATCACACCTCAGACATTCAAGCAAATTTGACAGCGTGTTATACTAAATTTTGAGAATAAATTTCTTTCTAGAAAGTTCCTGCTGAAGGATTGGAAGATTCCAAAGGAGCGCCTACTTAGTTCGGCCCTTCCTTCGTGGGGGTCGTACATGATTGTCTTCTGTTTCAGCGGGTACTTGCACTGCTCCAAACTTTTCTTCCATCCATGTCACTACTTTGAGAAAAGAACGAAGCCATTCGTATTCCCTTTCATCGTAGGTCATGATTTTGCTCACCCCACATCTGTGCAGCCCGACTGGTAGACGAGAAGAATGATTTTCGGTGTCATGGCAGAATGCTGGTTTACTTGCAACGAGTCCCATGGCTGGGTCGTTGCTCCCCCAACTATTTCGTAAGCGTTAAGTCAATTCTGTCTACTTTTGAAGAATACGGGATGATCAAGGGGAGAACGAAAATGACAACAGAATCTTACCTAATTCTTGGCACAACATGGAGAGGGCTTCCAGTGTAAACCGTGGTCAAACCCTTCAAAACCAGCATAATTTCCGTCAGTATATCTTGAGGATATTCAGATATCTTGGCCTCTGGGCAAGTGAACTTCGTGTCAACTGCCAAGCTGGCAATCAGTTCATCAATTTCCTTGTCTTCAGCGATCGGATGGCCTTGCAGTACATCAATGAAAAACCAGAGATATCGATCATACGGGATCAATTCAATATTATCGACCGCATGCTTGCAATTCCATTGCCCAGATTGGCCGTTCGGGTACAAAAGTCTGGGATGGTTCATTGCCTGTTTGGCAAGATTTCTGAATCCATCCTCGATATGCTTCAGGTTTTTCTTGGCGGGCCTTGTGAAGGGTCAAGAGGTTTTTTCAGCTGCACCTTTTCTGGGTATTGGCTCATCAAGTCGGCGGCGATGATTAGCTGGCGACTTTTGGCTCTGTTGAGATTTCGCTTGGCTTCCCTGACCCAATCCCACCTGAGCGCAAGATCCGCATCGTCCCCAGGATATGCAACGGTGGCATGAGGCTGTAGCAAGGCCATCTCTCTTGTCTTGTGGGGTAAAGCAGAGTTTATGGCTTCTTCAAGATGGATTTTCAATTGAGCCGACCCAATTTCACACCCAAATCTCGGAGATTTGGCCCCCAATCCAAGAAGACTGTTCGGCCACACAATCGGTGCTGAGGTAAATCGACATATTTCGCTGTAGAGGATGAACAGATCAATCACTTTATCGATATCTTCTTGTTCAGGAAAGAGTTTCCCAAAAGTTTGTGCGAAAGAATGCATCGGTTGAGATGTGGCTCCTTGTGGGCGAGTACCTGGAGAACTCGAACAAGCGGAAGGTCATCGATGACCTGGTGGACGAGTTCTGTCAATGTTTTAGCAAAATATTCGAGTATGTCACCAAGAGGTTTTGACACTACAATAGTAGATCTCCATATCTCTTGTACCGACCGGAAACATTTAAGAAATAATCTCACCAGTAGGCAATCGTTTGAGATTGAGTGCGAAAGCAGTTGGTCGCCGGAGGGCCACCGAATCGTAGATATTCATGGCTGATGATGGGCTGGGTTCCGAGATACCAGTCTTAGATTTTGTTCTTCTTGAAGCTAGATTTAAGAGTGTTGTCAATGGAGTGCTAGCATCGAGGTGACTCGATATTGTTGAGATTGTAGAACAATTCGAACTCACGGTCGTGACTCAATATTTACGAGTTCCCCTCAAATCTCACTCATTGGCTGTGCCTTCGGATCATCATTCGACCGTGCCGAGAATTGCTTCAACTCGATTCTTTGGTGACCTCTGAGAATATGAAAACAATTTTTGTGAATCATCTAATTTAATCCTCGCTAGCAACTGCGGTTGTTGGAAACAAAAAAATGTTGAATACGAAAGAGGAGTGTCGCAAGTTCTCGCAACTCAGGACCCCGCAACCATCGCCCTTCAAATTCGGAAAGACCAAGAACAATGCCAACAACTAAAACTCCCCAGTTTATTGGCACTGTATCTTCCTCCTTCAAAGAACGCTTTGGCAAATTTGATCGCACTTGCTTTATATCCAGAATCCTCAAAGCTGCCGAAACTGATTCGGATGGCACAATACAATGGCATGATACTGGTCATCAAAACATACCTTCGCGAAATGAAGCCAGAAACAAAGCACGAGCCACTGCCTATCGTTATTGAAGAGACGAACAAGAAGCCTTCCAAAAAAGACTTTGAGACAGCTTTGGATGTGTTGGAATTTTGCATAAAACGTGTGGGCGATCAACGATCGCAACTGAATCAGAGAACCCCTCTCCACGAGGTCATAACAATTTTGCAAGAGTACGCAAAGGACACCCACAAAATACCAACTGAAGACCCTCTTATCCCTTCAATATCTGGATCGAAGAAAAGAACGTGCTATATTTGCCACTTCATCCTACTCAATTCTCATCCGCAATACCCCTCTTTGTGCAAACAATGTGGGGAATACAATCTTGCCTCATCAGCTCTCTCGCTTCCCGAAAATCTCGATTTGAGTGGAAAGACTGCTTTAGTTACTGGAGCAAGACTCAACTTGGGTTACCATACTGCTTTGCGTTTGTTGCGAAGCGGTGCAAAAGTCATAGTGACGACTCGCTACCCGCAAGATGCCGAAGTGCGATATCTAAAAGAAAAGGATGTCGAGACTTGGGAAACAGAGACTGAGGATTGTCGGTGCGGACTTCAGAGCGGCTAGCGATGTTTTCAATCTCGTGATTGTGGTAAAGAGATATCTAAAAGAGTGGAGCGCGACCGGGGAAGTGAAATTAGACATCTTGGTCAACAATGCTGCTCAGACTTTGACTGATTCTGTCGAAAAAGAGGATCAAGCAGTCCAGAATGAGACTCAATTGAAAACTGAAAGATTGGAGTCAAAAACGGCATCGCTGCTGAAAGATACTAGTTACACTCCCAAGATTAGAGGAGGTGTCAAGACTTCGAACGCACTCAATTCCAGCTCCAAACCTCTATTCCTGGAGAGTACTGGAAAAGACAACGGCGAGTCCGGTAGTGCTATCAGTCCAAGCAAGGAGTCAGAACTTTGGATAAACAGAATTACCCCGAAATCCTCCTGGATGCAATCTGTCTCGCAAATCCCATACGAAGATGTCATCTCCGCTCACTCCGTCAACACATTTGTTCCTCTCATTTTGCTTCGGGAATTTCTCCCCGTCATGGGAAGGTCTCTTGTCTCAGGTCCCCCTAACTTTTCCAACACACCATCCATACCAGCAGGATACATCATAAATGTCTCATCTCGCGAGGGGATTTTTGAATCCATACCAAATTCATCTGCAAAACAGGGTCATCATGTTCACACCAATCTCACGAAAGCAGCACTCAACATGCTCACAGAGACCGAAGCGAGTATGGCATGGAAAAGAGGAAGAGTCGCAATCAACAGTGTGGATCCAGGATACATGAGTGCAGCGCCGGAAATCGAGAAGGGGTGGAAAAAGAGACTTGGAGAAGAATTGGGAAAATGTCCTATCGGATGGGAAGATGGTGCTGGAAGAGTCTTGTGGCCGATTGCTGTAAGTGAGAGCGGGAAAGGTGCAATATGGGGGAGGTTCTTGAAACATTTTGGGAGTGTCGAGGTAGATGTTGCTGGTGGAAGATGAGTGGAAAGCAAAGTTTGAGCAACCGAGCACTCATTTTCTACTCACATTTACGCCTTGCTCCGTTATCTTAGATTCCGAATTTCCGATATACAGTAACATGATCTAATCTTGATGAAGTGATCATGATAACTTTGTTGGGAGAGAAAATCAGTCAGACCACCTGTACAGAACCTTTATCGTCAAGTGGAATGTAAACAAATGAACCGACTCCCTCTCGCTAAGATTGCCTCGCTAACTTTCAGGGGACAAAGCCTGAGAATTGGTGATTACGTAACCATGAGCACCACTCAACGCGTCGCGTCTCACCACAGTTTGAAGAATGCTGATGGCAAGAGTATTCGGAAATTGACTTTCCATCATCCAGCACCATGGGAAAGCCTACAACAAGCCAGAGCATGACCCAAAAATCAATTTCCAGCTTCTTTACCAAGAAACCTTCCGCCTCCCAAGTCTCACAACCTTCACAACCAGCGAGGAGCTCGCCACCTGCTCCAGAACCAAATGTATACGACGCAGAGAGCGATGACGAACCTGTCAGACCTGCCATCAGAGGCACATCAAAAAGAGCGTTGACGGAAGATACGACAGGAGGAAACAATGGTTTAGTAGAGCGGCCAGCAAAGAGAGCAAAGGGCCCCGAGGAGCAACGATCCGAATTCGTTCATGATCCGACAACCAGACACAAATCCTCTGACTCCTCCAAGCCTCAGATTTCCTCTCGGACAGAAAGATATATATTCAGCTCTCCAAATGAACCAACTCCTACAATCGTAGAAGAAGACGATGGTGAGGATCCTGTTGTTGTGAAAGCAAGGAAAGAGGCATTACATCGAAAGTTTGTCAAGAAACTCGGACATCCAGACAGTCTTGCGCAAATCAGACGACGGAATTGGCAGGGGAACGATGATCCCGAGGCTCCAGAAGATGGAGAAGGCGAAGGCGAAGGGGAGGAAGAAGAGGACCCTGTTCCATTGAAGACTAGGAAGAAAGGCGCGAAGACTGGAAAGTTAACTCCAATGGAGATCCAAGTTCTGGATATCAAAAGAAAACACATGGACACGCTGCTGATTGTGGAAGTTGGGTATAAATTCAAATTCTTTGGAGAAGATGCGAGGACCGCTGCTAAAGAACTGGGTATTGTTTGCATACCGGGGAAGTTCCGTTACGATGAGCGTAAGTTGGTACTGCATTTACTTGTGATAGTGTCTGACGAGTTTACAGATCCTTCTGAGGCACATCTCAATGGATTCGCCTCCGCTAGTATACCTGTACACCGATTGCCTGTTCACGCAAAGAGACTCGTTGCAGCTGGTCACAAAATTGGAGTGGTGAGGCAGACAGAAACCGCCGCGTTGAAGAAAGCTGGGGATAATCGGAATACACCTTTCGTACGAAAGCTCACAAATGTTTACACGAAGGGCACTTATATTGATGATATCGATGGGTTGGATGAACCGACAGATGCACCATCTGGGGGCGCTCCAGCAACCGGATACCTCCTCTGCATTACCGAGACGAAAGCTAAGGGCTGGGGAACGGATGAGAAAGTAGATGTTGGTATACTGGCAGTTCAGCCAGCAACTGGAGATATTATATACGATACTTTCGAGGATGGGTTCATGCGAGGCGAGATTGAAACACGATTGCTTCATATTGCACCTTGTGAATTCCTCATCGTGGGGGAGATGACAAAAGCTACCGAAAAGCTGGTCCAATACTTGTCTGGGAGCAGCACCAACGTTTTTGGGGATCGGATTCGAGTTGAACGTGTTGGTAAAGGGAAAACAATGGCTTCAGAATCGTACTCTCATGTTTCTCGATTCTACGCCGACAAGTTGAAGACCGACACAGCGAATAATGAGCGGGAGCAAGCTCTACTTGAAAAGGTTCTGAAGCTCCCAGAAGAAGTCACGAGTATGTACACAGTAATTCCTTCATGAAGACGCATACTAATCTAAAATCCAGTATGTCTTTCTGCGATGATCACTCACATGACTGAGTATGGACTTGAGCATGTTTTTGACTTGACAAAATATTTCCAGTCATTCAGTACCCGATCACATATGCTCCTAAACGGCAATACATTGACTAGCCTTGAAATCTATCAGAACCAAACTGATCACACTTCGAGTGGCAGCCTTTTTTGGACGGTCGATAAAACGCAAACTCGATTTGGTCAAAGACTTCTCCGCAAATGGGTCGGGAGACCACTTCTTGACATATCTCGTTTGGAAGAGAGGTTGAATGCTGTAGAAGAGCTTCTTAATGGAGTGCATACTCCCAAGGTTGACAAGCTCATGTACTTATTGCGAGGGATTAAAGCAGATCTTGAGCGAAGTTTACTGAGGATCTACTATGGAAAGTGTTCTCGGCCAGAGCTGTTGACTGTCTTGCAAACCCTCCAGCGGATATCTACCGAGTACGCAAACATCAAATCAGATGCAGCATTCACTTCCGCTCTGATAAATGAAGCAATTGCGACGCTTCCGTTGATCAATGACACTATTATTTCTTTCCTCGATCGCATTAACACCGAAGCTGCAAAAACGGATGATAAATACGCGTTCTTCGGCGAGGAGCACGAAACCGAACTTGTGGGGGACCACAAACTCGGTATTGCGGCAGTGGAGCAAGAACTGGATGATCATCGAAAAGAGGCTGCAAAAATACTGAAAAAACCGAAACCTGTGGTCTATACTACTTCGTCAGGTATTGAATACTTGATTGAAATACAAAACTCTGATCTGAAACACGTGCCTGCTTCTTGGGCCAAGATCTCTGGCACTAAGAAAGTCTCACGCTTCCACACCCCGACTGTCGTCAAGATGCTAAGGGAAAGAGATCAACACAAAGAATCTCTCTCATCGGCTTGTGATGTGGCTTTCCAGGCGCTTCTCATCGAGATCAGCTCACATTACACCCTACTTCGTGACAGCATCTCGTCACTCGCAACACTCGATTGTCTCCTGTCACTTGCTACTGTTGCTGCACTTCCCGGCTACACAAAACCAACATTTATTACATCACCAGAAACCATTATAAACATAACCGACGGTCGCCATCCGATGATTGAGCAGCTTCTCTCTTCCGCGTACATCCCTAATTCCACATCTCTCTCCACTGCTCCCAAAAATCCACGAGCACTCTTGATCACTGGTCCCAATGCCGGCGGGAAGTCTTCTTATGTTAGACAAACTGCTCTACTGTGTCTCTTAGCACAAATAGGCTCGTTTGTACCTGCCGAAGCTTTAGAGATTACGCCCTTGACCTCGATACAAACTCGGATGGGGGCTTATGACTCGTTATTTACGGCACAATCCACGTTCCAAACCGAACTTTCGGAGACTTCTACCATTCTTAAGAGTCTTTCTCTTGCTTCATCGGCATACTCTTCATCCTCCCAAGACTCCTCAACACTTCCTCCTCCGTCTATCTCGACATCAAGGAATAAGAATTTACTCATCTTGGATGAGCTTGGCCGAGGAACGTCAACTCATGACGGCACAGCGATTGCTTCTGCTGTGTTGGAATATATTGTGCGAGATACCACTTCATCACTCTGTCTCTTCATCACACATTATCAATCACTCTCTTCCATTGCTCGGGGTTTCCCGAATGGTGAGTTGCAAAACGTTCACATGTCATTCAGCTCATCAAATCCTGCTCACAATGCAGGTTGGAATGGGAGTGGCGATGATATAGAGACTGAAGATGCAGATGAGGAAATTACCTTCCTTTACACACTTGCTCCGGGCGTATCGCATCGATCATATGGATTGAATGTTGCACGGCTTGCAAAGGTTCCAAAACCTGTATTAAAGACTGCTGCGATGAAGAGTCGAGAACTGGAGAATGATGTTCGGAGTAAGAAATTAGCGGCTTTGTCGAAGATGATGGACCTTGTTCTGAGCGAAGAAGTAAGCGAAAATGAAAAGGGAATAGATGATTTGGTTGCTGGTATGGAACAGCTTTGACTTCATGAATAGGGGATGTATGAAAAGCTGGGTACAAACAAATCAACATAATATTTTGTATCAATATTGTAATTAGGCTGATGCTCCACGCGTATGTAACGACATTTGTTGAATCATTCAAAAACGGAAATGCTCCTTCAAAACCAACACTAAGACACCTCAACGGTCTATCAGATATCCAGCATTCATCCCAGTCCTTTAAACATCATACACTAAGCCTTTCATTTCCTCAGCCTCCACTTGCTCACCTGGCCGTCCAAAATCCCCTGGATTTAGATCAGTGTCTGAATAAAGTCAGCCACTCGCCATCCACAAACCATCCAACTAGGGGACGCCTGTCTCACCTCCTCTTCCTCACTATCGCTGCTTTCACTCTCACTTTCCTCCTCAATGTCTTCATTCTCTGCTCCCCATACTTCCGCTTGTTCTCCCCATTCTTCTTTCCCTCCACTCCCCTCTCCACCACGATTATCCACCCCCCAGCTTCCCTCCTCAAACGCTGCCGCGTGAGCATGAATATTCCCATCACCTGTCACCCTCTCCCTGTCCCTTTCTCTCCCCCTCAACTCTCCCAACCGCTCCAACAAATCCACCACATCCCTCTCCAACTCCTTCACTTCCTTCCCAAGATCCTCCGCCCCCCTCACCAAATGCCTTCCCACATCTCTCACTGCATAAGTAATCCTCTCTTCCGCTTCGTTGAGAACGGTCTGGATCTCGACGTTGATTCTTTCGGCTTCAGAGAGGATTTTCTCGTTTTCGGCATGAATCTCGGAGAGGAGGGTCTGGTTGGTGGAGTGGGATTGGGAGAGGGTGTGGGTGATGAGGAGGGTGTGGTAGTGTTGCTGGTAGTAGTGTGTTGCGAGGGTGTAGAGCAGGGTGTTGAGGATGGTGAGGGTGAAGAGGATAAAGATTAGGGAAAGGGTGATGTCGATGTACATTTTGTCTTTGGTTTGGTTTGGTATGGTAGTGTGTGGTTCTTAATGTGGGCGTGGTTGTTTGGTTGTTTTTTTATAGAGGGTATGTTGGTAGGAGTGGGGCCTTGTTGTTGAGCTTGTCTTGTGCGTGACGAATCTCTTCTGGGGTTTTGAAGATAGGGAAATGGAGTTGGTGGGCACTCTAATATTTATTTTTTCTCCTGTCTTTCATTGCGCTCTGTTTGATGAGTTGGTTGGAAGTTTAGAGCCCTGTGACAGGAGGTCGTTTGATTTCTGAGACAACTCAATAGAGGTTGAATTTGCTCGAGAATATACTAGAAAGACGAGAATTCATAACCCACGTTCTATTCGATTCTTTAAAGAAGTGTAGCAAAGTGTCTCGTTGCAATGAATGGGGCTGGTTAGAAGTGTTTCGAAAGTGAGAGAATAGGCAAGCACTTAGAGACTTTCCAACTCCAAACAAAACAACGAGGACAAAGAGGCAATTAGATTATTCTTTCTATTCTTTTCAACAGAAAACAAAAGTGGGCTTGAAAAATCCACATTGAGTCTAAAAATGAACAATAGACTGGAGAAGGCTCAAGAATCGCTCGAGAATAACATTGCATGAATTCAGAAAACTTCGCTCACGCATTTCCGAAAAACACTTGCTCAAGAAAGAAAAGAAATGTCACTGCTTTCTTGTGAAAGCCAGTGGTCTCTTTTCACCCCATGTAGTTGAAGGGTTGAATCTCCAAGCACCAACGTGCTTCCACTCGAACACATAGTGAATCAGATACAACACTGGTGGGGGTACGACTGGCCAATGGATGACACTATTATCACCTGAACCCATGACAAGGGGATACAAAACAGCCTGTAGTGAATTAGCCTACGGACGTTTTCATTGAACCGAATGACAACTCATACCTTATCGCCCTTCCTCAACTCCAATTCGAAGATGTCGTAAATCTCCCTCAGTTTCTTTGCGTCGTAGACGTCGAGCGTCAAAAGCGTCTCAATCTCATCGGCCAAGTGTTCCGAGAAAATTTGCCCAAATGCATCAATAATGCCCACGATTTTCGAACTATCATAATCTTCCACTTTCGTTTCTTTCGCGTATTTATCAAGCTCCTCCAGTCCACTCAAGAAAGCGTGATGTTGGCTCACGTTTGCTTCCATCAACCCCACCACACCAGAGAGTTCTTCGATCTGTGGGAAAAGAAGCGTTTCTTCGACGCTGTGATGGTCTTCAATCCAACCACACCAAAATTTGATGTAAAGGAGGAAATCCCGGATGTCTTTGGGTGAAGAAATGTGGGGTGCTTGGAGGTAGATGGAGTTGAGGGTTCTGAGGAGGCCGTTGTGCGCGCATGCCATGTCTTGAGCTATGTAGACTGAAGTTGGGAGGTCTTTGACTGGAGTTCCTAGACCCGGAATCTTTACAAGTGGGAATGGGTGGTCGGCGTAGATGGGTGTTTTGAAAGACATGCTTGTGTTTGGAGGTGTTGATCTATGTGAGGTTTGGCGAAGCAGCCCTTTGAAGAGATGCTTGCAACAAAGTACAAGAGTGTATTACTGAGATTTATGTGACTGGAAATTTGATTTACTTGTCCGAGGAGGGAGGTTTATGTACTGTCTCTCGAGCTCCCGATTGTCTGGCAAGCTAATCTAACTAAGCAAGCGCTACTGACCAGTTCGAAGACTCCAGAACAACAAATCGTGTCCTTGGTATCTGCCAACCAGAAATTGAGTCGAAATACGAGAAGTTGCCATTCACCTATTTCTTGCAGATATTCGTTGACAAAGCCACTTCTATTGCTTCATTCTCGCAAACAATTACTTGCTAGGTTCGCCAAGCCTCCTCAACGAATGTAAACAGTGCTCTGCATCAACAACCTCTTGCCTTTCAGCAGGACTGTGGCACAGTTGTCAGCGTAATGCAGAAGCCATCGAATGCTTTGCTATTTATCAGCAAGTAATAACCTGTAAAATTTGAGTGCGGGGTAAATTACTGCACGGTAAATGTACACAGAACATCCCACGGGGAGCGAGCGAATGAGCTGGTGCTTGAATCCAATCGGCATTCTCATGTGGAAAGATAATTTACTTGTTCTTGACGCCTTCATCCCAGAAACTTGAATTATTGACTCTTAAACAAGATGCTTGTTAAGCCGATCTAAAAATACCGAGAACTTGATAAGCTGCTGGAGGAGTTGATGGAGGGAAGGGCGGGTACTGCGGAAAACACTTGTGATATGCGGAAGCCCTTTCTCTCGGATGTTCACTGACAAAACACGTAGAAAAGAAGACACCTAGTAGAGTGCCCCATTGGAAGAATTATATTTGCCATGTTTATCGATGTTTCTTTCCAAGAACAGTTCACGAAATGGCAAGAATGGCTCGCGAGATGACTAAGCACTGCGCCTGTCACTTCTCATCTCGAGTGCAAGCGCGTCGATCTCGTCTCTTCTTCCTCTAATCATGGAATCAAATATTGCTGGGCACTGCAAGGAACAAATTCAGGAGACAATTTATACCTTTAGCCAGCCTTTTAAACAATTTTCCACCAGGAAGTTTGGGAACAAGATTCCGAAGAACATGGGCCGTTCTCACGATTACGACTCTTGGGTAGGAATCTGTCAAGTCGGATTACTGTTGAAGTTGACGATGATGGATGCTTGGGATTCAAACAAATTTTCAAATTATGTCTACCAGGGGCATATAACGAAGTAGACATTGATGGCGTTGATGATGTACTTTTGAAAGTCAGAAACAGGGAGAGCTTCTTGATGAAATTAAAAAATACGCCCAGAGCCTGTTAGCTCTTGGGTCTCAACATGTCATTGGCATAGCATTGTTTATTTTATTTTGTTCTCGGGTCTTGTGTCTGCTCTCAGAACCTGCAAGAAGGTGTGTTCCAACATTTCCCCTAGTTTGCGTTCCTTCTTGAAAAGTCGTCTCATGGTGGCCTCTACTCCAGCAAAACCTCATACTCAAACTCTCCGCTCTTTAGCTCATATTTCTCCATGGTAACCGGTCCGCAACTTCCTGTCCCCAACCCATGATGCGCCCAATCTAATCTCACAATCGTCTCCGTCTTTTTAGTCTTATACAACTCATACGGATGTTTGCTCGCTTCCAAATCAGCAGTCGAATAATGGCTTGCGTTAAAACTGGCTCCACCCAAGTCCGCAAACGAAACCTTCAACGCGGAATCTGCCCCCTTGAACGCAACCCAACGCACATCAGTTCTGTTACCAGATTCTTGAGGGAACTCGTAATCGGTGAATAGGTCATCGATGGCAAGTTCGTGGTTGCCATACTTTTGCGAAAGTTTCTTATCGGAATACGATTCTCCTGGTCCACGACCGAACCACGCTGCACTCTCAACATTATTCAGGGACAAAGTGAGTCCAATGCGTGCGAATGTCGGAGGTAGGGTTCCACCAGTAGGAAGACCCTTGGCTTTGATGGAGAGGTTCTGCGAAGTAAAAGTGTAGGTAAAAGTGGTATTCACAGCCCATTCCAGAACCGGTGGTGCGATTCTCGCCTCGACTGTGATGATTAAACTGTCCTTTGCGACAGACCAGGATACAGAGCGTACGTGTGTCTTGACTTGGTTCAAGCGACCCCATTTCCAGCTTTGGCCGTACTTTCCAGGAGAGTCGTTATCCGTCTGAGCGCGATGGAAGTCTAGTATAGCTGGAGTGTGGATCAATTCTTCTCCAGAGGGAGTCTTCCAGGAGATGAGATTTCCGTGCACGATGTTAAACTTCCAGGCGATGCCAGTGGCACTGGTGATTTCCAGAATCTGCGAGCTGGTTTGCTTGTGAGATGGGATGGTGGAAGGTGTGAGAGATTTGAGGGTTTCGAATGTTACTGGTGCATTGAGGAGAAGTTGGCCGAACGCGACCTCGTGTCCTGCTGGTGCCCAGTTGGTGGCTTCTCGCAAGGTGAAGACGAGTTCAAGGTAGCATTCACCCTCCTTAGAAACATCCCCAAGACCTTCAATCTCGAGGTTGGCTGTTGTGTGGGGTTTGATGTCTAATTCAAATGGTTAATGCCAACTTTCCGAATGTTACTTCTTCTCACAATTTGCGCTTACTTTGTGGGATCTTGACCTCTTTTCCGGCTTTCCTAAATCCATCTCCTACCAAAGCCCACTCGCACT
>JBAMDN010001451.1:0-36446 GCA_037074945.1 Tetracladium marchalianum
CCAACAGCCGGTCTCGTGATCCCACCCGTAGCCGAACTACCCCCTTCTATCTCCGCTCCCTCTCTACCAACACCACTCATGCCTGCACCACCAACATCAACACCGCCGGCAGAAGGAACCGGAGCCGGTGGTGGCGGCTGCGTAATGTATCCCTCCCCTTCAACCTCTTTCGGCCTCACCTCCGTCCCCAATTCACTAGCAGCTACATGACCCGAACCCATTTCCGACGGTGGCGGAAGAGTACCCTGTCTCGAATCCAATTCTGACGCTGGCGAAATAGTATTTTGTCGTGTGTCTAACTCGGTATATCCACTTGATGGACTGCCAATATGTCCCGTTCCAGTTCCGGTTCCAGCTCCTCCCAACTCTCCAATCTGTCCTACATTACCATGACCACCATTTTGCGTCTGGCCATAAATCGGCGGTGGTGAAACACCGGGTGATGAATCATTATGAAATTGATCACCCTGTTTATCCGTCGCGAAGTAATTTCCTGGTGCAGGTGGAGGCGCAACTTTCGACGTGCCCTCCATCTCAGCTGTCTGGTTGCTTCCCACATATGCCGATGCCGTCGCTGCATCAGCCGTACGAGTCGCTTCTTCTTTATCCTGTTTCCTCTTGCGCATGCAATACCACGCGATAAAGCCCAGTAAACCTACAAGTGCCAATCCACCCACTACACCACCGACGATAGCGCCAATTGGTGTTGAGCTCCCGCTTGATGTGCCACTTGGGATGGCAGATTGGCTGGATATAGTTGTGGCGACGAGGGGGTCGGTTCGGATGGTTGTGCTGGCGGTTTTGCTGGGTTGGTTTGTAGGTCGAGCGGAGCTGTCGAGGAGTGTGGCTACGAAGCTGTACGATGTGACGCCGCACCCGAAGTTAGAGTATGTGATGCCGCTTGTGAAGACGAATTCGAAGACGCCGCAGGCGGGGAAGGATGCGTCGCTGGGTAGATATTAATATAGTAATCTTGAACGTTCGCTCGGATTGATTAACGTACCAGTATACTTGACTTGCACCCGCGGTTCCAGCTTTAGGGTAATTGAAACATTCTATGGCTTGTTAGCATCTGACAAGTGCCAAATCGCAGGAACATTCCGTGATCATACCAGTAATCCAGTCATAATTCGTATCTGGTAATCCACAGCCTTCATATCTCAAACTCCCCACAGTCGAAAAGATACAAGTCTGCGAACTCGAGCAAACAGGTTGCACGCCGGGCTCTATCATCCACGATCACGAATTAGCATGCCATCCTATCTCACTATCTTCCCTTGACCCATAACGTAGCAGAAATGGCAATCAAGCACCAAGAAAAGTAGAACAACAAACCTCCAATAATCGACCACTCGCTACAAGTATTCGTCTCCGCCCTCGGCTTCAACTTCTCCAACCTCCTCCTCACCAATTCCAAGTCCGGCGCCGGCGTCGCCAACGGCATCGACATCGCGTCAAACATCGGTATCGCGATGCCACTTCCACCATTATCAAAATCCACCGCCGCTGCTGCCGTCTGCGACGGCATCTCTGCTCGCCATTTCCCCGCTGACACTACCGACGCGATCATCGCTGTCACGGCGGAATATCGTAACATGGATGTGGATGGCATTGCGCCTGGGTTGTCCGGAGGGGGATAGCAGGATGGGAGGATGAGGAGTCACGACACTCTGTGATGCTTGGATTTGCGGCGTGGTTTGCGGGACAGAGAGCAGTACAAAGCTTCGCGATTCCGAAAGCGATACCTCCCTCTGCTCAACGAACAAAGAAAGACAACCAGAAGATAGGCACCTAGGGAGAGAGCAGTTGAAGAAAAGAAAACAACAGAGTTGCGATCAAAATGTCGCGTGGAACGTTACAATACCTTACCAGCTACAGTACAGTCTCAGGTATGCAGATGGAAAGAAGGCAGAGCAGAGCTGGTCACGCCCTTCATATGAAATTCGAATGCGAAGTGTAGGAGCTGAAGGGCCGAACGGGCCACTAAACCCTTCGAGGCCCATACATAGAGCAATGCAACAGGAGGGGCGACGCCTGTTGGCGTTTTTCAGCCGCTTCCATTGGGAATGAGGGAGATGTCGAGGGGGGTAGCATCAGAGTACAAAGTAAGCGGACGAATTGCGAGGCCCTGGACAAGCTTAAATTAGGGGAGCAGACAGTGCAGGCTTCAGCCCCAAACTGCGCATTGGTACGGGAGAGTGGGTGGAAGTTGCGTAGTGTGATTGGCGGGAAGTTTTGGAATGTATCGGATGTTCCGAGGCTTGGCCATGGTGGAAATACTCCAGTACTTAGTACGACTATGTCGAGTATGATATGCTTCTTGTTGATCTGTATTGACTGTAACTTTCAAATTCTTTCTTAGAATCTACTTCGTGTATCCATATTTCTCTTACTGCCATAATTCATGATACCAGAGTTGAGAAAGATTCATGTCTTCAAGTCCTTCACCTTCACCTCACCTCCTCCCTCACCCGTTTTACCCTTCCCGCTACCTCCCTTTCCATAGCCCTCCACACCCATCTCCGTCAACGTCTTTTCCACCAACTGGACAGCTTCGATGCACACATCCTGTCCGACCCTCCAAGTCCTCAAAACTACTCCTTGGGAATCCAGGATTTCCTTTGAGCGCTTGTATCGTCGTTTCCAGAGATCTAGCTTCTTGTTGACTGGAACGTTCGGCGAGGATTCATCATCCGAAGTATCGGTGCTGTTGCCAGTCTTGTTGGAGGTCAATTTGCTTGTTGCGAGCCCTGCTGCTGCAGTCGCTACTCCTGGTGCCCGACGTATCGAAGCATTAGAATTCTCATTGATTGAGGAGGCATCCGAATAGTGTCGGCCTGGGAGACGAGATCGTACTTCAGGTAGGGAGTTGTATGCAGCGGATATCTTGCTGCGTGCGGAGTCCAGATAACTCTCACCTGCATCGTCTGATGAATTTGTAGAAGTCGTTGAAACCTTGGAAAGAGGATGGCTTGAATTATGATCAACATTTGGAGTACTACGACGGGGTGCTGGCGGCGGTGGAGGAGTCTTCTTGCGAGACTCGCCTGGCAAATCCGGTAGGTTTGAGCTAGACGCAGATGCCTTCCCTCGCAGGTTTTCAGGCTTCGCAGGCCTCGCGGGTGGTGGCTTTCGACCTCCAGGTACCGAATCTCTTTTTGGAAAGTCAAGTGTCTCATTGGATGTCATGGAACGAGGCATGACCTGGCGATGTGGTGGGTGGACCTCGGTCTGCTGAGGCTCGTCATCGAAATCTATTAACTTCCCCATAATGGGTCCGGCGCTTTGCTGAGGAGTGGTTTCAGTCACCGGTCTTCGCGGTAACAATGGTCGGTTTTCAGGAGCATCGGAAATTGGTAGATTTGCATGGGAGCTGTTCCTTGATAAGATATCTGGATTAGATCGTCGACTACCTGCCAAAGGCCCCATAGCCGAGTCGAAAAATCCTGATCCTTCTGGAGTGGTAACATCTCTTATGAAGACTGCCAATATTCTTCCAGGATTCGCCAGAGCCACATCTGTATAAACCTCCAGATCTGCTTCTCCACTGTCTCCAATGAGAACAAACTTCCGCTCTGGGAAATCTCGTAAGATTCTCTCGAGTGTACCCTTCTTTCTTTCTGCTACAGGCTCAAAAATCCCTTGAAGCATACCGCTATACTGCTTCAGGTGGTATGATCCTGGAGGCAACCCAGCTGCTTGGAAGAAGCTCACAAGCACCGGAAAAAGTTGCCATGGTGAGTTAGAAACATAATGAATGCCGACTCCCATATTGTACATCGTATTGTACCACTCTTTGACCCCATCAATTGTGAGATCTCCGAGGTCGCGAATGAATGCATTTCTAAAGATCTCCCGCGCACCGCTTCCGATCGATGAATGCTTAATCGTATCGTCAACATCCGTAATTAGACTAACACCCTTTGGCTCGGTAATTTTGACTTCCTCTGTAGCCGAAAGGTGCTCAGAAGCTAGAACTCGCACGTGAGTAGGTACAAAATCCAGAGCAGCCCTCATAATGAAGTGTCCAGCATCATTGGTGATGACTGTCCGTGATATCGACTGTTTAGCATCGTAGAAGAATACTGTAACTGGTGTCGAGACCAGGGGGTTGGTCATGAAGGGCATAATCCGTGCCATGAGATGCGTATTTGCCTGGATCAATTCTGCTTGTGACATGTCGGCTGGCTGATTCCAAGATGATCGACTTGTGAGATGTCCAGGTCCTGGGGGCTCTTTGTCTAATCCTGACGCCACACTTGCATTTCTTCCACGACTGCCATACACGTTTTCTAAATCAGCACCATGTCGTGGCTCTTCACTGTACTTCCCGCGTGCGGCCGCAGCTTGTTCACCTTCACCCTGTCGTAGAATTTTTTCCGCTTCTTGAGTGATCTTTTCTTCCTCCCTAAGCTTTTCCCGCTCATTGTGTCTTGACTGGAAAGACTGATTGTCTGGGCTATTGTCTCTGCTAGAAGCCCTGGGAGCCGGTATTCCACTTAGCTGTCGAGCCAGCCCAAGAAGGATTCTGTTCTTCCTCGACATAGGCCCTCTGTGAGGAGAATATATCCAGCCTCTCACATCCACGTCGACAATCGCGCGATCGTCTTCGTACTTTTGCCATTCCCGAGCCCAAAATTCTGCGTCATGTACTCCTTCGCCCTCATCAGACGAGTCCTTCCTCTCCCTCACGTGCGCTTCTGGATTCGGCGGTGTTTTGACATGGTTCTTAGCATACGATGGGAAAAGAATGAGTTGTTCATCCCCATGAGAGACGATCGCTACGTCTGGGAAAGAGCCCGGGATTCCCTTTGTATCTTCATCCATCCCTCCTTTGTCCGCATTCCACTTCTCCACATATGAAGCTTGATATGACCGTCGCACATCATCCGCAGCTTTTAGATATCCCGCCAACTTTCTTCTTCTTCCCCCTCGCTCTGGGGCCTCGCCACCATTGTAGTTTTGAGAGCCTGACATGGTCAGCCTTTTCCTGAACCCTTCCACAATCGCATTATTCTTTGCTCTAGGATGTCCAAAGATCTTTGCGCCGCGACGGCGAAGGATATCTATAATTCGTGTTCCCGCAACCCGCTTCTCTTCTCTTTTTCTCTGCCTGCGTACTATGTAGCTGTAAATTCGTGACTGGGCGCGGATCTTATAGTAGGGGAGAGTATCGAGTCGGAAGTTGGAGAGCTTATTGCGCACGCTCCGTCGTGGGTGAGGAAACAAATATCGAAATAGACTCTGCCGGTGATGAGGATGGCCAAAGGCTCTAGGACGAAAGGGTAGAGGAGCCACTTTTGAGGGAGTGAGGGTGGTGAGGGAGCTCCAGGTTGTGGGATCGCTGATGCTGACGAGGCTGATTGCCCGATTCTAAAGTGGCAGTTGAGGCAAAGCACGACGAAAGCACTTCAATATCGAGAGTGAGACCAGGAAATTGAAGGGGCAAGGAGATGACGAGGAGCACGAGGACTGGGAGGTAAAAGAGTATATTAATGATTAGGATGCCAAGTTGATGGTGAGCTGGAGTCGTTCTGGCCCTCGATGTGACGTACATTCACTTTGATTCGCGCCAAGTCGCGAGGCAACATGTGCAATTGTCACTTTGACATGGCACAGTCCGGAAACCGGCACCAAATCTCACACAATACAATACCATTCACCGTGTTCACATTGTCAAATTGCCACATTGCGCAAAACAAACAGAAGTAGGTCTACTGAGGCTCGTGGCCCCCAAAATTCGATTGTATTATGTGCTAGTTACACGGTTGGAAGTTCGGCATCTCTAAAGCAACCCATCCTTCTTCGCCTTTTTCACATCGAGGCAATGGCCAGGATAAATGTTTGAAAACGCCTAACGCCATATCGCTACTGAAGTTGATATCACACGGTCTAGAGTGGTGATTCCTGGTTGTCAACGTCTGTGTCAAGATCCCAAGCAACATTTTCGAAAAAGTGCTGAAGAAAGTACTTAGCAAATAGCCCACCACGATTCCTCGGCAAAAGCTATTTATTGGTTAGAGTTCGTACATTCGTACGAAGAGGATCTGGTCGGCAGAAAATCAAAGGGATTACGTTCGTATTTGTGTACTCTCAGGAATGAGCTACCTGTCGTTAGAGGTCGGTCAATGGGGAGGGTAAGGGAACGAGGTGGGGGTTGGTCTCGCACTGTATCAACCTGCAGCAGCCACAGAGGTCTGCTGTCTCTTCGCAGCTGGTTTGCCATCCTAATAACAGTTAGCACAACGTTAAGCTACCTGGATAGGATTTGGTAAGCCCATGCTCAGAGCTAGCGACCCAAATTTTGCGAGTCCTTCACATACTTCATTTGCTACGCGCTTGTTCTTCTTCTTGGCTGGGCGCACTGGTTTCTGTTCACCTTCTGCGAAAACATCATCGGGAAGATCAAAACTAAAAAAAAAAGAGTCAGTCATGAAATCAGTTTGGGTAGGAAACACTAACTTTCGGATGTGATTAACACTCAATGCACTCAATTCGGCGTTGTAATCTTTCCAACTAAAACAAGTGTTCTTGAAATTACCGACTGATTCTGAGAGGTCGAGAGACTTTGAGCCTGAGGAAGTTAGCAGATGGGTAGTCTAGATGTTGGGGTACAGTTGGAGGTAGAGGTCATGCAAATTCGCTGTTATTAGTAGCAGAAATTTCTGGGTTCTTTAGCTTGGTTGTGTGTAACCACAGAACTCACCTTCTTTCATTTCCAAGCCAATGTAGTGAGTTGTAGTGTACACCATGGTGATGTCTTCGTCGTCGGCTTTCTTCTCTACCTTAGTGGCCTCTTCTATAACGGTCGGATCGATCACGGGGCCATGTCCAGTGGTTGCTGTTGGAATATCCTTGGCTTGGAATTCAAGGTTGCCGCTTTTGACCTTCTGGATATCCGCATCTGCCTTACACCTGTGTACTCGCTCGAAACCCTTGTTGAAGGGATGTGCAAGGGCAATGGACTCGTTCTCTTCAAGACCAACAACTAAAAGTCGAACCTTGGATTCAACCAACCCGGACCATTTGAGCTGTGCCTCTACAGTTGTACTCGATGAGGTAATGCACAGATAGTATTTGTAGCCTTGAGTGAAAAAAGTGTGCTTTCCGAACAGGTCCTTCCATGGAACCTTGCCAGCAATGACTTGATCCATGATCAATCCAGCACGCCTAAGCTCTCTAGTAATAACCTCTTTCGTGAACCAGGAAATATTATGGGTGGCACACATCGAGGGATATGCGGGAGTGATAATGGGCATGATATGGAACTTATCTGCTGGGTAGAGCTATATCGTGTGAGTAGAGCACTTCAAGGAGGATTATTAACTGACTGTTGGATTCCAAACTCGAGCTTGCATATCAAAGTCTTCAATATGCTTGAGTTGTACAGGCATTGGCCATTGCCACTTCTCCATGATTTTGAAGAATTTCAGAACGACGATCGAGGCGGTGGCTTTGGGATACAGTTGGCAGACACGAGCAACAAGCATTGCCCATGCGACTCCTCCAGGAAATCCCATAATGTTAGCATATACTGCACGTCTCTGCGCCCACAGCTTAACTGCACGGAGAGCAGTCTTGAATATCTTTTGTTGCGGAACCAGAGTTAGAATCTCATCGGTGACTCGAGTACCATTCAAGGAACGAAGCTCAAATGGATCCAAGCCTGCAAGAAGTTTGGTGTCAAGCAATGATAAATCCTTGTGGATTTCATTCTTCAGGTCGATTCGTGAGTAAATCAAATCGATGCTGATGCCACTGTACTCAAATTTTATGATAGGAACATATGAGTCCGGGACAGCTGACAGCTCTGTGATTGATCCTTCGGGTGCATATTTCATCAGAAGATCCGGGAAGTATTTGAAAAAGTCCGCATGTTTAACATTCTTTGGGCCTACGACGAGGGTGTCAATATCGGAGCCTGGACCATAGACACCAAGTCGATAACTGCCATATGTGAACACTTTAGCACCACCAGCCTTCGCGACCTGTTCGCTGAGACCCTGCGCTCTTCCAACGACCCTCACGAATTCTTCGGCGATCTTTTGTAGGGAGGCAAGAACTACTTCTCTAATGTGAAAGAGATCTCGTTAGTAAGTTGTCGACGTAATAAAAAATGAGTTCTTGGGGCAAAACTCTGGGGGAAAGCTGCTGGTCAAACAGACCTTTGCTTTGTTTCTGCCACAGTCTCAAAATTGTTCTGGCGTCTTAATTCCTCGATCAAGGCGTTGGTGGCTTCGTTCTCTTTTGCTGTAGGCAGAGTAAGAGAAAGGGGAGGCGTGATCCCAAAGTTCTGTTGGGGATTTGACATGGCTGGGAGTTAATTATCAAGGGCGTTGCCCCAGATCGGACGTTAGATACACAAGAGGAGGGATGTAGTCGAATGTTGGATGTCGTTAGTAGGTGTTGGTGTTGATGTTGATCAATCGCGACCGGAGGACGGAGAGGCTGTTCCTTCATTACAGTATATTAACCGTTTAACCGTATTGATTAGGTGCACCTATCAGATCAATTCACATTTGAATGAATTCAACTGAAATGACAGACAGAACTTCACTTCAAAAACTTGGGTACTACGTCTTATCGCCTCCTTGTACAGCAGTGTGTTCTAGGCGAAAGAAACAATAAATTTCATTTAGAGATCCAGCTTTCTGATCCAGCATCTTACTTCTTAACATGGCCACTGCTTGGGAGGGCAATGAGCAAACGCGCGAAGACGCAGAGGAGCAGCGTGTGCTCTTTGCAGCCTTGGATTCTTTCTAGTAAGTTGTTTTCTGTGAGTGAAAAAGCTGTAGGTATTGTTATCATTTGTTTTCTAGATACTTGTTTGTTCTCAATTCTTCTCACTTTCTACCCATGTCCAATTCCTGACTCACCGGGTATGGTGGTAGGAATACGATTTGATTTGTCTGACTATTCCTAACATCATACAGTCAATATGGAAAGACAGCCCACTTCAACACAACACATACTAGACGTCAAGCCTTCTATGCTCTCCCACGAGAACACATTGAACTATTGTCTGCTCCTCCCTTCAAATACCTGGATACACTGAACGCTGTCGACGATGCACTTGACAAAAATGCTGAAATATCACTCACAATACTTCAATCAGGCCTCGAATCTTTTGGCATCTCCTCAACCTCCAAAGAATGGCAAGGGAAAGCAACACCAACCGATTTGGAAAAAGCAAGAGGCACACTTAGACAGTTCTTTCGAGACTGGTCTACTGAAGGAGCTTCTGAGAGGAATGCCTGTTACGGACCCGTGATCAACGGTCTTTTGGCAGAGAAATCCAAGTTGACGAACGGCACCATGCGTGTTCTTGTACCGGGAGCTGGTCTAGGACGACTGGTATTCGATCTTTCTTGTGCTGGCTTCAACGCCGAAGGAAACGAAATCAGCTACCATCAACTTTTGGCCAGCGCATATGTTCTCAACCGTGTCCCGACTGCAAACGCTCATACTCTGTACCCTTGGCTCCACTCATTCTCAAATCACAAAAGCCGAGCCAATCACTTGAAGTCTGTACAAATACCAGATGTTCACCCTGCTACACATCTCAGACAGATTCGAAGTCCAGGTCAGATGTCTATGAGTGCATCGGATTTCTTGCTTTTGTACGGGCATGAAGATCAGAAGGATGCTTTTGATGCTGTTGCCTCTGTCTTCTTTCTGGATACAGCTCCAAATGTGATTCGTTATTTCGAAACAATCAGACATTGTTTGCGCCAAGGAGGAGTACTAGTCAATTTCGGTCCTCTTCTTTGGCACTTTGAAAACAATGCTCCGGGAAAGCATGGCCAAGAATCGGAAACTGCAACAGACGAAGGTCCTATGGGTGAGTAGATAACGGCCATAAAGTTGATTTTCGACCGTTGCTAATTGTGAGTAGGAATCGCCGATCCTGGAGCTATGGAACTCACCAACGATGAGCTACTTGCACTCGTCGACAAACTTGGGTTTACTGTGGAGCATTCAGAGACAGAAATTCCAGCGCCTTACATACAAGATGATTCCAGCATGTTACACCATACCTATCAAGCGAGTTTCTGGATAGCTAGGAAGAGATAGCCTTTCAATGTTCACATTTAATATCCCCCTTTTCACATTTTTCTATACAACTTTAATGCCTCTTTGTATAAATCTCCGACCCAACCATTTCACAACTTGGCTTTTTCACCCTGCATCGCATCCACCATGCCCACTCCTCTCGCCAAATACTCCCCTCCATCCACCGTAATCACCGCACCGTTAATATGCTCACTCGCCCTACTACTCAAAAACACGACCAAGCCCGCAATATCCTCCGGCTTCCCCAACCTCCTGCTTGGATTCCTTTTCTCCATCATCTCCAATCCACCCGATAGCTCGATAAGTCCACTGGCCATCTTGCTAGGGAAGAAACCTGGCGCAATTGCATTTACGCGAATGTTGCGGGGACCGAGTTCAACGGCGAGATTTTTAGAAAGATGGATCACTGCGGCTTTGGAGGCAGAGTATCCGAATGTACCGTGGGCACCGAGACTTCCTACTGCGAGTCCGGCGACGGAGCCGGTGATGATTACTCGTGAAGGGTCGTTTGGCGATGCTTTCTTTTGGAGGAGAGGTGCGAATCTACCAGAAATCAGCACATCCATCCTCTCAAACTCCAAATCCCAACCCTAAAACCAGAATAGAAACCCGTTTCAACCAGCTCAAGCAAAAAAAGAGAATGGAAAACTCACAATCTAACACAACCAAAAACGCTTCTAACATTCAAATCCATCACCTTCGCAAATGCAGCATCAGGATGCTCATCAAACTTCTCTCCCCACGTCGCTCCAGCATTGGCAAATAACACATCGACATGATCAGTCGTCTCGCTAACTTTGCGCACTAATTCCTGAATTCCTTCGATCTTGGAGATATCGGCTGGGACGGAGATGGCTTTGGCACCTGGAGAGAGATTGGGGAGGGCATTGAGCGCTGCAACGGCGGAGTCGCACGCTTTTGCTTTGCGGGAGGTAATGTAAATTTTTGAAGCGCCTGCTTGGAGGAATCTAGTTTGTGGTTTTGTTAGAATTGGTTGGGTTGTGTGGTGTTGTGTGTTGAGTGTGGATAAGATGGGCGCTGGGAGGGGTTTTGGTGAGTGGAATAATCGAAGTGAATATATACCCTGATGCAGCGTGAAGTCCTAATCCCCTACTTCCTCCTGTGACTACAATTACTTTCCCTTTGAGGGAGAAGATATTGGCGAAATCATGGAGTTCGATTTCTGGATTTGACATACTTGCTGTTTGTTGAGAAGCTGTGAAATGTAATTCTTGATACTGTACTATACAGTATTGAACAGAGACTGCAAATGGAAAAAATTTGATGGCCCAGATAAAATGATGATATATTGTCAAAACAAAATGAAAAATTATTGATTGGATTGTAAGGAAGTGATGAGGTGTCGTTGGTTTTAAAATGAAATGTGAAATATGCGGGGTTGAGAGCTGAGTGCCGGGCCGAGGCACGTTGCGTGGAGAAGGATTCAACCCATTTTCTTTAAGTTTTAACTCGGGGATAAGATGATGATTTTAATTGAAATAGTGTTAAGATAGTATATGGGATAGCTAAATTGTTTGAAAGGGAGCATTGGATCAATTGATGATCTCGTTGTTGAGAAGTGCAAATAACGGGTAGCATGAGGTTGAAGGTGGGAAGTGCCTGAATAACGGCATCTGAAATGCTTTTGAAAAAATTACTAGCCTGAAATCTGACATTTCTCTTTCTATGCAGGTAAGCTGAAGTTCTACGCGTCCAAGATGAGTTATCAACGCAGAGTCTTCGTTTTCAGCTTTTTCTGATATCACGAGTCTAATTGATGAAGTCAATCGCTATTGTCCATCTTTCTTGGCCATAATAAGCTTCTTGGCGTCCTCGTCTTCCTCTACAGCTTTCTGGAAATCTGGTCTGGGGATCTCCATTGCATCTACCAAGCGTCCGTAAGTGATGCCGCCCAACCTACTCATGGGGGCCAAAATCTATTTCTCAAGTCAGCAAAGCGGTCATTTTCCTTACACAAATTGTAAGATTCCAAACTAACAGTAGGGTCCACCAAGTTCTTGTCCTCGTTAATCGCATCTTCCCTCACCCAGAACCTAACGCCTTCAATAATACACAAAACTCCCGTCTTCTTCCCCTTTGTCGCACGACTCTCAAACTCTTGCGTGCTGGATAACTTCCCCTCCACGCTGAACACAGCTTCCTTCACCCGATTTGCCTTGACCTCCTTACAATCAGCCGGGGTCAGACCACTCAGCGCCCATTCACTAACGCCATAAGGCGCATTGATACTTGTTGAATTTGCCGCTTCGATGAAATGTTCTGAAATGATGTTGATCACGCATTCACCACTCTCCTTCAAATTCTTTAGCGAGTCTTTCGCTGCATCGAAACCACCTGCATAACCGACAATGAAAAGTGGTGGATCGTGATTAATCATGTTGAAGTAGCTAAACGGCGCCAGATTGGTAGATGTTCCATCATTTGATCTCGTTGAGACAAAACCGATGGGGCGGGGTACGATGGCGGAGATGAGAAGTTTATAGTTGAATGTTGCCGGACGACCTTCTTCGTAAGGATCGATATCAATGTGATTTTTGGTGAGGGAAGCGCCGTTGTCGTTGGCTCCATCACCGATTTTCCAGGAGGGGTTGACGGTTCGGGTCATGTGGAATTTGGAGGAGGTAGACCATGGCTCTCGTTCATTTTCAACTTTTTTGAAATCAGGATGAGGGTTACGCTGGATGAGCTTCTCAGCGTCGTGTTTGGGTTGACTCATGGCTCGGGAGGTGGTGGTGAAGTTGTGGATTTGAAATTGCTTGTTGCGATTGGAAATATAGTGGAGGGGAAGATTTCTTGAGCTTGTCACGGAATTTAAGATTCTGATCCAATGTCAGTCCTGTGGTGAGATATCTAAGTGGTGATTGAATGGAGGTAGCTTGCCTTGACGCCTTGGAGATTTTCGATACCATGGAGAATGGGAGGGATTGTAAGTGCCGGCTATGACGGATTGCTTGAAATATATGTGAAGTCATGATGTACTGTGCATCTACGCTGGATTCTTAGGGGCGAATGCGGGAATCTTGCGCTCCCCAAACGCCATGTTCTTTGGTCACCTCATTCCGAACGTCCCTCGGCCAAAGTTCCTTTCCTTTTTTGCACTACAGTACCAGCAAAATCTCCGACCAAGACCTAAATGATCGTTTAATTGCCATCTTCTTTCCGCGATTTAGTCACGGCTTCCATCGGTCCAGTGGAGCGTTCTTATCGACGATTATGTCAGGGGCAGACAGGAAGCACCATCATCAAATGCCTCTGGTACAGTCAGTGTTGAGCAACCAAACGTTCTGCTACGCCATTTCAAGAGGAGTTCGAATAAGCTTCTCATTAGATAGAGCAGGAGGTCATGCAGTCCATCCTCGATGTAGGCACTTCAATCACAGTCAGCATTTAAAATTGAATATATGTCACGTGACTCTTGATATGGCCGAGGTCGTGATATCTACCTATGCAGGACGTCAACCTCCTTTCTCCCTCCCTCGACAAGAAGTTTGTAGCCAACCCATTAGCTTTCCTTCACCTGTCAACATCAATGCCACCACCTCTTAAAGCCATGATGGACAGCACCCTAGATCAAGCTCCTTCATTTACTCAGTCAATCCACCTTATTACCATCAATCGCTGGGCTAAATAGAAACTCAGGAAATCTCTCGGCCGAAAGTTCGGCATTCTCGCTAATTTATGAGTTTACATCCGACAAAACTCGATGGAATCGCATCAAGTTCCTCGCCCTCTTTTTTCATTCTTGTGAAATATAAGGTTTTAATTTCATCGCTCACGGAGATATCATTCCACTGTACGGCCGACGGACTCACTACACAATCTTGATGGAACGACAAGCCCGTAGACGTCGACGCCCAGCGTTGTCATGTCTGGAATGTCGACGTCGCAAGATCAAGTGCGATCGAAATGATCCTTGCAACCATTGTATCTCCTCTAAGACCCAATGTAATTTCGATTCCTACACCAGCGAGCCCGTCCTGTTCGGGCAACCGAAGCAATTGGCCGCCATCCCAAGTCCATCCCCATCAGCAGCAACAGCAGCACACCCCAATCAACATCGTACACCAAATGCTGTCTTCCACGGTGATGTTCGGCAACCGGTTCATCCTCAGAACCCTGATCTACCAGATTTGCGGGATCTTTTGCGACGTGTACAGTTGCTCGAAGAGTCTGTACCATTTGGTCTGGGCCATGCACTGGTAGAATCCGGAGTTCGAGATTCTCAAATCACCCTGAACAAAACGAGGCTATTAGGCTGGAGTCACAAGATGGGATGGGGTGGAGAGGTATGGTGCATTTCACTACACTTCAATATCCGCTGATCAATTGACAAGTTCGCTTCAATTTGGGCTTGCTATACTGCGGCTACCGGCGAAGGGGACGCTACTTCGTTTCAAGACTCTGAAACTCGAGCCCAAGTTGTCAAGATCAGTGACCTTCTTCAGAAATGTAAAGAAATCGCAAGGAGTATCAAGATGGACAGGCCTAGTAGATGTCTTTCATGTCCTGAGTTCAATCTCATATATCCGTCACGCGAGATGGCTGATGAAATGGTAAGCCTTTACTTAGGGTCCTTCGAGTCAACCCATCGGATACTACACGTTCCAACTTTTTGGATTGAGTATCAGAGATATTGGGACGACCCGGAAACAGTAACCATTGGCCTACGTCTCAAAATGCTACTTATGATTGGAATAGGTTCGAGTCTTTACAAGCATATGGATGCGGACTGGGGCTTTCGCAAGATGGTTCACCAATGGATATATGCTGCTCAGAATTGGCTTTCTGGTCCATTGGAAAAAGACCGCTTGAACATCACCGGGATCCAGGTTCATTGCCTGGCAATTCTAGGAAGGCAAATCTTCTCAATTGGTGGTGATCTTGTATGGATGTCTATGGGTTCGCTTGTTCACAGAGCCATGCAAATTGGATTGCATCGCGATCCGAACCACTTCCCAGCAATCTCTGTCATGCACGCTGAAGTCCGCCGGAGGCTGTGGGCTACCATTTTGGAGCTCGTTTTGCAGTCCTCACTCGACTCCGCGATGCCTCCAAGAATTTCCTCTGACGAGTTTGACACTCTGCCGCCAGCCAACATCAACGATGAGGAAATGGATGAGTCAACCACCGTGCTCCAGCCACAGTCGAAGGACACATACACTTCTACGTCGATTCAAATCACTCTGCTAGAGTTACTCCCAGTCCGTCTGCGAGTATTGCAGCGTCTGAACGGTTTGCACTCTGAGTTATCTTATCTTGATGTTCTAGCGCTTAGCGCAGAGATCACCGATGCATATCGATCATGCTGTAGTTTCATGAAGAGACACGAAAATTCTGGCGTGACACCATTTCATCGAAATTTACTCTACTACTTAGTGCGCCGATTCTTGATTCCTCTGCATTGCCCGTTCGCCAATAAAGCGCGAATGAATCCACTATTCCACTACTCCCTCAAAGTCAGTTTGGATGCTTCAGTGGCCATCATCTCGCCTGAGCCAGACGAAGGCTTTTCCCGTCTGATGGCAATAGGCGGAGGTCTATTTAGGGAGGGATTCAGGTATGCGATGGCTGTAATCTGTGTGGAGCTAATGGCTCAAGTGGAGGCTCAGAGTCTTGATGGAACGCTGTCACAAAACTCAGAATTTCTCAAGAAGGCTGTCAAGGATATGATTTTGTTGGCAGCAGAAAGAATCCGGCAAGGCGAGACCAATGTCAAGAGTCATATGTTCCTCAGCATGGTTATAGCCCAAGTAGAGGCGATGGAAACAGGCACTCCATATGAGTCCAAGATTGCACAAAGTGCAGTGGGTAGCCTCGAGTTTTGTCATGGTGTGCTGCAGACACGAGCTAGCCCCATCACCACCCCACAAGATATGAATTTCACACCGGGAGATCTCTATGGTGGGCAAGAAGGATACGGGATGGACTTTGATCTCGATTTTTTCCTACCTGATGCAGACTTCTCGTAGTCATTGAAGCCACCACTCAGTCTAATTGTTTCTCGTGCCCCGCTACTACGTCCATGTCTCGAGAAGTTCTCGACGATCAATATTAATGGTGAAGGAATTTGTGATCTGAGCAGATCCTTATGCTGTTGCGTCAACGAGAGCAGGACAAGCCACATCTCGCTCTCAATTTTGGGTTGAAATTACATTCAATAGGCTGCTTCGGTCATTTGACGGCTCGTTCTTTTTCGGCCGAGATAGGCAGTGACGGATTTTGCTCGGGCATAATTTTTGTCGGAATGTTCACTACTTAACATTCCTCCATAGCATCAACACAGAAGCAGGTCTTCTCGTTCAGTTTCAATTTTGAAGTTAACTCAACTACTAAACTCTCATTTTCTTTTGTATGCTTCAGCCCAATTTTCGATGGAGACGACGAAGCGGCAATCCCTTGTACAAGAGCTTGCTCGCGAGCACTTGCAAAACCAGAATGGCATGGCTGATTCTATATTGGCAAGTGACGAGCCAAACTCTCCTCTTGATCCCCACAGCAAAAACTTTAACGCCCGAACTTGGGCTACGCATATCGCCAAAGTTACCAATAACCGTGAGCAGAGATTCCGTAAAGTCGGGCTATGTTTCCAAGACCTCAAGGTTTCTGGATACAGCACACCTGCCGACTTTCAGAAGGACGTGGGCAACATCTGGCTGGCTTGGCCCGGTATGATCCGCCGCTTCTTCTTCAGCACGGCTGGTCAGACTCGGATTGACATTCTGCAAGGATTCGACGGACTCATTCACCCTGGGGAAATGTGTGTTGTTCTTGGCCCACCTGGATCTGGTTGCTCGACGTTCCTCAAGACAATAGCGGGAGACACAAATGGACTCTACGTTGGTGAAGATTCATACTTCAACTACCAGGGGATATCTGCCAAAGAAATGCACACCGAGCATCGAGGCGATGCCATTTACACTGCTGAAGTCGATGTCCACTTTCCGCATCTTACAGTTGGCGAGACGTTGACTTTTGCTGCGCATGCACGCTGTGGAAGGGTGATCCCGCAAACTTTCACTCGCAATCAGTGAGCTAGCTCAATATCTATATTATTGAAATAATTTTTCTTGGCGAGTTGACGCTAATAAGACTGGCCGTAGATATTGCGAGCACCTTCGAGACGTTGTCATGGCTATGTACGGCATTGGTCACACTCTTCACACAAAGGTGGGAGATGCATACATTCATGGAGTCAGTGGTGGCGAGAGAAAGCGTGTCACAATTGCCGAAGCAACATTGGCTGAGTCCCCATTCCAATGTTGGGACAAGTGAGTGAAATTATCTTCATGACTAGGACTGATGCTAATTACCGTCTCAAGTTCGACACGAGGCCTTGACTCGGCCAACGCAGTTGAGTTTTGTAAGACCTTAAGACTACAGTCAGATTTGTTCGGACAGACATGTGCTGCCTCTATGTATCAGGCACCCCAGAGTGCATACTATTTGTTTAACAAAACCCTGGTGATTTATGTTTGTTCCCTTTTATTCTTCGTATCATATGTTGAGCCGCTGATTTGATTATTTAGGAGGGACGTCAGATCTACTTCGGGACTGTTTGCAAAGCCAAAGAATACTTCATCAATCTTGGATTTGAGTGTCCAGCCCGCCAAACAACGCCAGACTTTCTCACATCTATGACCTTCCCTGCTGAGCGTGTCTCTCGACCCGGCTTTAATACGCCCCGAACTGCTCATGACTTTGCATCTGCATGGAAGAATAGCCTGGACTATAAGGCCCTTCTACACGACATTGAGGAATACAAAACGCAGAATCCAATTGGCGGTCCAGATGCTGAGATTTTCCGAAGACTCAAGCAGTCATACCAAGCCAAGGGACAACGACTCAAATCGCCTTATACTTTAACATATTGGCAGCAAGTCCAACTTTGTATCTGGCGTGGAGCCAAAAGACTCAAAGCCGATCCCAACATGGCACTCGGTGCAATGATTGGAAACACGATTTTAGCTCTCATTGTCTCCTCCTTGTTCTTCAATATGGAATCAAACACGAACTCATTCTACAGCCGCGCCGTAGTTCTTTTTGTTGCCATCTTGTTCAATGCATTTGCTTCAATTCTCGAAATCATGACGCTCTACGCACATCGACCTATTGTCGAAAAGCAGTCTCGATACGCATTCTATCACCCGTCGGCGGAGGCCGCTGCCTCTGTTCTGCTTGACTTGCCATTGAAGATACTCAACGCTATCTCCTTCAACTTGGTGTTCTATTTCATGACTAATCTCAATCGGGAGCCTGGCCCTTTCTTTTTCTATTTGCTCGTTGTGTTTATCATTGTAATGGCTATGTCTGGGGTTTTCAGATCTATGTAAGTCTTCCATTTACCGTGGGTCTGATATGAGACTGACATTCCTCTAGCGGTTCAATATCGCGGACACAGCAACAAGCAATGACACCAGCAACCATGGTAATGCTCGCTCTGCTCATTTTCACGGGTTTTGTTGTTCCAATCGATTATATGCCCCGCTGGTGTCGGTGGATCAATTATGTGAATCCCGTGGCGTACGGGTACGAATCACTAATGGTGAACGAGTTTCATGGCCGCAACTTTTCTTGCTCTGCATACGTTCCAGACTACCCAAACATCATCTTCAATTATTTGGCCTGCGATACTGTGGGTGCAGTAATCGGCGAGTCCTTTGTTAATGGGGACAAATACATACAATTGGCATACAACTACCATCACAGCCACAAATGGCGAAACTTTGCCATTATTCTGGCAATGGCAATTTTCAATCACATATTGTATTTTGTCGGCAGCGAATATATCACAGCCAAGAAGTCTAAGGGAGAGGTACTTGTTTTCCGTCGCGGCTTTGTCCCACGGTCTTCTACCAATGGCGGCCAGGATCTTGAGAAGTCACCAGCAGGCCCTGGAACACTTGTTGAGAAGCAACACGTCCACAGGGAAAGAGGAGGGTTTCAAGGCTCTAAAATTATTTTTACATGGAGCAATGTTTGCTACAACATCAAAGTCAAGGGCAAAACCCGCCGCATTCTAGATAACGTTGACGGTTGGGTCAAGCCAGGCTCACTCACGGCTTTGATGGTAAGTCCTCATGTTTTATTGTATTTCTTTGCATGCTGACATGTTTCAGGGTGTTTCTGGTGCTGGTAAAACCACTCTGTTGGATTGTTTGGCTGACCGCCGAACTGGTGTGGGTATTATTAGTGGTGAAATGTTGGTTGATGGGAATCTGCGCGATGAGAGCTTCCAACGAAAGACCGGCTATGCGCAGGTGATTTTCCTTTCCAATCCCTCCACAACCTGATGAACATCTGTACTAACAAATCACCAGCAACAAGATCTACATTTGGAGACTAGCACTGTTCGAGAGGTGATGCCCTCTTTCGTCTTGGCTAAAAATCATCCAAAAAAGTTACTAACGTTACAAAAACTATAGGCCCTCGAATTCTCGGCTCTCCTTCGCCAGCCTGAGACCAATACAACGGAGGAGAAGCTAGCATATGTGGACGAAGTAATTAAGATGTTAGCAATGGAAGAATATGCAGATGCAATTGTTGGTGTACTAGGCGAAGGTCTCAACGTTGAACAACGCAAACGTCTCACAATTGGAGTCGAATTAGCTGCCAAACCACCACTGCTACTTTTTGTTGATGAGCCGACCTCTGGCCTTGACTCCCAAACGAGCTGGGCCATTCTGGATCTGCTGGAGAGACTCTCTGGGGCGGGGCAGTCTATTCTCTGCACCATTCATCAGCCTTCTGCAATGTTGTTTCAACGATTTGAGAGATTGCTTTTGCTTGCTGAAGGTGGTCATACTGTTTACTTTGGTTAGTATTTTCATTTTCTCTACCTTTCTGTCTCCGCAATACTGATTCGTGTTCAATTGTGATCAGGTGAAATTGGCGACAATTCAAAGGTCCTTACAGATTATTTTGAGCGCAATGGTGCATTGCCTTGTTCACCCGATGCTAATCCGGCTGAGTGGATGCTTGAAGTTATTGGTGCTGCTCCTGGGAGCTCTTCTGATGTTGACTGGCACCAAGTCTGGCGCTCCAGTGAAGAATATATCAACGTTCAGAAGGAATTGCTACAGCTCAAAACTTTGGTTTCGGATCATCAATCAACAGATGAGACACATACTCCGCCATCACATCTTGAATTTTCAGCTCCACTTTGGAAGCAGACACTGGTTGTAACACAACGAGCATTTCAACAGTCCTGGCGGACCCCTTCCTACATCTACTCAAAGCTCAGTCTCTGTATATCAAGCAGTCTGTTCATTGGCCTCGTCTTTATAAACGCGCCTCTCACAATCCAAGGCCTTCAAAACCAAATGTTCGCCATCTTCGAGCTGTCCAGCATTTTCGGCCAACTCGTAGAGCAACAGATGCCACATTTCGTTATTGCGCGATCTCTTTACGAAGTCCGCGAACGACCCGCGAAGACATACTCCTGGAAGGTTTTCATGTTCAGCCAGATCCTCGTCGAAATTCCATGGAACACCATCGCCTCGGTTTTCATGTGGGCACTTATATATTACCCAGTGGGATTCTACCAAAACGCCAAAGCAGCCAATCAATCCGCCGAGCGAGGCGGATTAATGTGGCTTCTAATGTGGCAGTTCATGATGTTCATGTCAACATTCGCACACATGTGCGTTTCCTTCGTCAGCACCGCCGAGGAGGGCGGCAACATCGCTAATTTCCTCTTCATTTTCATCTTTTTCTTCTGTGGAGTTTTATCACAGGTAGATCTCATGCCGAAGTTTTGGATCTTCTTGTATCGCGTCTCGCCGTTGAGTTATTGGGTTTCGGCTGTTTTGTCAACAGGGCTCGCTAATGTCGATGTCACTTGTGCGAGCAATGAGTATACCAGTGTTGTCATTCCTGAGGGCCAGACTTGTGGAGGGTACATGGCGGACTATATCTCTAGAGCTGGTGGCTATGTCCTTGATTCCGAAGCAACGAGCAATTGCAGTTATTGCAAGATCAAGGAGTCGAATGTTTTCTTGGAGAGGATTGGTTCTGAGTATGCAGATAGATGGCGTAATTTTGGTCTTCTATGGGTATATATCGCTTTCAATGTTGTGGCTGCTTTTGTTTTGTACTGGTTGACGAGGATGCCGAAAGGGAAGAAGAAGGCGAAGATGTGAGGAGGCCGTAGACCGTGAGATGGTGGGATTGCAGCAAGTTATTGTGTGCGGTCGTTTCTTTCATCACAACTCCCCTATTTATGTTTGATAATGGGGGTCTTATCACATAATCTAAAACTCTGCTCATTTATTTAGAATGTAATGATACCTTAGCAAAAGCTATATCTTTGGTTACGGCCACGTGACTTCGTCTACAATCCCTCTCTCTCCACTATCTCATGCTGTCATGTCCGATTGTATCTCGTTTCTTTACTTCAAGGCGTGAAACCATAAAAGCTTGAATAATCTTAGTAAAAAGACATCATTCTAAGTCAAATGAAAAATCAGATGGGTCAAGCAGCTGGCGATCGGCTGTGGAAAGCACGGTTTACGAGGACCTAAGGAGAGAGGGGAAACCGACACGGGCGACGGGAAGCGAGGGGTCAACATCAACAACTGGAGCCCCACGTTGAGCGGAACTGTGATATCTTGTTCCACGCAATTACAAATCATCTCAATCCTACCGCTGACCAAGAATATATATTCTCAAGGTAATGAGCACGAATTTTTCAATCCTTATTAATTGACGTTTGCGGGGACAGCTTGGTAATTGGTATTCAGTTCCCCCAGTTGCAGATGAATCGGTTGCGTAACTGATTCCAAGCAAATCACCTGCCAACTTGCGATAACAATCTGTACTACTTAATCTGACGAGAAAAACCCCGATTATTGGAAAACGAAAATCGAACACACATGCTTTAAAAAGTCAACACCATGGCAAATATTAAGACCTACAAACTCGGCGACTGGGAACTCCAATCTGGGGAAAGTATCAAGGATGCAAGTATCGCCTACAAGACCTTCGGATCCCCCTCATCACCAGCTATCATATACCCCTCATGGTTCTCAGGAGCAATCAAGGACAATGAATGGTTAATCGGTGAGGACCATGCTTTGGATCCCAGGAAGTACTTCATCATTATCACAGCGCTCTTTGGAAATGGCCAATCTACCTCTCCTTCGAACTCTGATATCAAACCCTTTCCCAGAGTCACGTTCTATGATAATGTTAGGGCACAACACACTCTTGTGACGGAGCATTTGGGTATCAAACACGCCCGCGCTGTTCTGGGCTGGTCGATGGGCGCGGGACAAACTTTTCAATGGGCTACGACGTGTGTGCTCCATTTCCCATATTTATGCGAACAAAGGATTCTGACTCTCAAACAGGTACCCTAATTTCATGGACATCTGTGTTCCCTTCTGTGGATCAGCCAAGACGGCTCTTCACAATCAAGTCTTCCTCGAAGGAATCAAAGCTGCCTTGTTGGGAGCGAAAAAGCATTCTTCAGCTGGAGTTTGCGAGGATGCAGTCCTTCCTAAGGGAGAAATGTATCGGACGTGGACTGATGAAGAGAAGGAGATTGGATTGAAAGCTTTCGGACGTGTGTATGCTGGTTGGGGATTCAGTCAAGCTTTCTATCGAGAGAAACTTTATGAAACGAAGATGGGATATAAAAATCTCGAGGATTTCATGGTTAATTTTTGGGAGTCTTGGGCTCTTTCCAAAGGTATTTATGTCTTACGCGGAGATATCAGATCAAAGAACACTTGCTAATGATATAGACCCCGAGAATCTGCTCACCATGCTTTACACATGGCAGTCTGGGGATTGTAGCTTGCAGGAGAAGTACAATGGTGACTTCAGAGCTGCCATGCAAGGTATCAAAGCAAAGACACTGGTACTTCCAGGCAAGACTGATTTGTACTTCCCGTAAGCCACCACTTCTGTGGTTCGAAAACACTTGCTAACAACAGGACAAGTCCCGAAGATTCGGAGATTGAAGTTGCCAACATGAAAGAGGGGGTTGGAAAGCTGGGTATCTTCCCCTCTATTTGGGGCCACTGGGCTGGAGGCCCCGGAGACAGTAAGGAGGACGTGAAGTGGCTTGATGAGAAGCTTCGGATGGTTTTAGATGATGCTTTGGACTTTCAGAAGTTAAAGATTTGAAATGAGAATTCACTTTACCACGGCAATTTAGCACTAGCCAGTAGTAGTAAATTTGATCTGATTATAAACAAGGTTGCAGAAAATGCTTTCACAGGAATAGCGTCAGAGAGAGGGGGAGAGATTAGCAGAAGCACAGAAATCCGAAAGATATATCTGATCACCTGACCTTGTTTGCAGAACAAGGATCTGGATTCTGGAGCTCAGTAATCTTGGCGTGCCGCCTGAGCTCCAGTGCTTCTTCAACTTCGTCCCTTAATAGTAAGCCCTAGATTTCTACAACTCCCCAAGAACAAACCTAGAACAATTCCGAACGAAAAAACTGCCATGGAGTTATTTGCCCCACCAATCGAGCTGTCGTTCCCAATGCCAAAAGCTCCTGATACTCGGATCCACATCCAGCTTACAATCCGAACAACATCGCTCCTCATCTTCTTGACTACAGCCTTGAACGGGGACATCTCGACCAAGGCTCCCTTAGGATCATTCGTTTATGCTCTTCCAGACGTAAGACCTATCAAATTACCTACAATTATTTGCAATTTTTGATCATTTCACAGAGGCTAAACCCCGGCCAAACACTTGCTACTCCCCTCTACACTTACGAAGCATCCCTCGACTTCACAACCCGCCTTGCCAAATTACTAACACGCAAAGTTGGACGCCCGGTATATGTGGGAAATTCAATAAGTTTCGCAAGTGCTGGAATGGGTGGTACTGTCGAGGAGGAGATGGAGGGATTCAGGAGAGTGGCAGAGGTTGTGATGGAAGAGTTCCACAAATTGCAACCTGCTGCCAAATGAAGCTTGGAGGTATTGTGAACACTCAGATTACACTTAGGAGACCAGACATCTCGGGATTGTCTAGATCGACTCGAAGTCACATATCCTAGTATGATGGCCCCCGGAAAACGGCGTAACAATGGACGAGCCTCATTCAGCATCCACCACCTATGTGCTACAGAACTGTTACAATGATGGGTTCATTAAGAAGCTTGCCAAGATATATTCTGGACCTGAGTTGAGATGAGTTTATTGGATCGTAGTCTGGCACGGATCAGGTGGTCTTTGGCCTCTGCTTTGTACCACCTCTCGTACAACATATGCAAACTCAAATGGTGGAACTTTCCATTATATTGCAAAATTGGATTCTGAAAGAAGTCCCCAACCTCAATCAGGTGTTCCACCGCATGTTCCTAGCAAGGATTCGTACGTATATCATGCACTTGTTTCACATTTGCCGGGAAGTCAGTGACACGATCAAAATACAGAAGATCATACGGACTGATTGAAGGACTCAGAAAGTAGAGAGCGGAATCATCAGTATTGGATCTAGTCGGAGCAGGTTTGACTGAGCAGGACCAGGTAGAATATTATTGTCCCTGGTCGAAAGTGATATTAACCCCTACCGAAATAGTCGTATAACACGCACTTCTGGATTTTCATTCGAGGATCTATCTGATGGCCATAACTACAAGAGGAATTCGTGGCTGGGAACTCATTTCTTTGAGGCAGTGAAGATAGAATCGCTTCCGTGGGATACTTGCAGCAAAGGGACAGATGGAATAGCGCATTACGGATATATACATATCGAATGGCTTTCCTCCTGATCCAGCCGTAGGATAATCAAATGAATGAATGACCTTCATCAATGTAAACATATGTTTTCTGGGCAACGTCGTGGTGGGGAAGTTGATCCCATATTTTAAAGATCAAATAATGGTTACGCAAGCCTAGATGTCTTAATTTCCTCTGTCTCTTCACAACCCAGTAGAAATAACGTTGATTGAATACAATATAGATGTCCAAGATGTTCAGTTCTATCGTTGAACGTGAATAAATATAAATTAAGCACCGAAAAAGTCGAACTTATTTTCTTTAGTGGGGTTGACAGCCCCGCCAAAAGCGCAACCGAAGCGAGCAGGGCGAAAGAACAACGACCGCTGCAAGATCACCAGAATCAAGATTTTCTTGAACCCGTTCCCCCTTCGCCTTTGCAATTTACCCCTTGACTGTTCGCCAATAAAACAGTTTTCATCTTGTCTGCGCAAGTAGCCGCCAACACGATCGCCACCCCGCCTGCCAAACAACATCAGCAAACAAACCCCCACATCCTCCTCCCCACGGACAACACCACGACAATTACAAGACAAGGAGAACTACTACATCATTCTGACTCTGCGATTCGTATGTGAGCGTCCCCTTTCATTCCATGCTTCTGCGACAAAATCTGCGCACCCTGAACACATTGTTTGCGGACAAATGCTAACCGCCCCTCAAATGTAGACCGATGTTCGCCTTGAGTAGCTAGGTGTCCCACCAGTGATCTTGTGCAACTCTCCCAGACTTGTCCTATACTAGCCAGTGTACCTACATATTCGAGTTTCTGGTTGAGCACGAAGAGCGATATAGCAGGGTTTTGTGAAGCCGTTAATGAACGCTATGGCGTGGCAACCTCAGGAAGAGCCATTGAGGCAACTCTCAGGATGTCTGAGAGACTCTCTTAGCGGATATAACAAAACTGCTCAAAAGCAGGCAGAGCTTGTGAGTAAATACTTGATATTTCGTTGTGTGGTTGCGGTAGTATGTGGATAGCACTCTGCTAATATTATTTCTTAGATGCTTGCACAAGCCAAATCCTCACCCGACATCAACAATTATTTAACATACCTTTTCTCGAGCACACAGCCACCGAATGGATTGCCCTACAGCACCGAGGAATATCATGCAATTCGATCTGCGGCGGCCATGATGCTCAAGAACAACATCAAGGCCACTTACAAAAAAATCCAACCAGAAAGCATCGCTTTGATCAAGTCTACTGTTCCTCTGGCTCTACAAGATAAGAATGGCTCGATACGAAGCTACGCGGGGAATGTTATCACTGAAATAGTCACTCGAGGTGGATTGGCTGGCTGGCCCGAGATACTACCCCAGCTGTTGGGCTTGATTGGGAATGAAAATGGCAGCGCAACTCCAGAAGCACAGGAGGGAGCTATGGGAACACTGGCCAAAATTTGCGAAGACAATAAGAAGATGCTCGACAAAGACTACCAAGGTCAACGACCCCTCACATTCATTATTCCAAAACTTATCCAATTCACACTAAACGAAAAGCCAAAGGTAAGGTCGCTTGCCCTTGGAAGTATCAATGTCTTTATTCCAGAAAAGTCACAAGCTATCTTGGTCAACTTGGACACCCTTCTCAATCAGCTCTTCCAACTTGCAAATGATCCTTCTTCAGATGTCAGAAGACAGGTGTGCCGCGCCTTTGTTCAGATTGTCGAGATCCGACCCGACAAAGTCTTGCCACATCTCGAAGGTCTGGTGGATTACATGTTAACTCAGCAACGAAAAATTGAAGATGAAGAATTGGCCTGCGATGCTGCCGAATTTTGGCTTGCCATCGGCGAGCGTGACGAAATTTCCAAGTCTCTCGCCCCTTATATTCACAAGATTATCCCCGTGCTCCTGGAGAGCATGGTTTATAGCGAAGAAGATATTGCGATGCTGGAAGGCGGAGGAGACGATGCCGATGAAGAGGACAAGGATCAAGATATTCGTCCTACTTTTGCGAAGAGCAAGAGTGCAAAATTGAACGGCCAGAATGAGGAGGAGGGTCAAGAGGGAGCAGCGTACGAAAAACTTCGCGAAATGGACGACGATCTAGATGAGGGAGAAATCGAAGAATTTGATGACGATGAAGATGCGAACCCAGAAGATCGATGGAATCTAAGGAAGTGTTCTGCGGCAGCTCTGGATGTGTTTGCAAGTGATTTCCGGGGACCAGTCTTTGAGACCATCCTACCTTATCTCATGACAAACTTGAAGCATGAGGAATGGCAATTCCGAGAAGCAGCTGTTCTTGCTCTTGGTGCCGTCGCGGAGGGTTGTATGGACGTTGTTACGCCTCATCTACCAGACTTGGTTCCTTACCTGATCTCACTTCTGAGCGACAAGGAACCTTTGGTCCGACAGATTACTTGCTGGACCCTAGGTCGGTACTCTGCGTGGGGCGCTGGACTTTCCACGCCAGCCTTGAGAGCTCAATATTTCGAGCCGATGATGGAAGGAATCTTGATGAAAATGTTAGACTCTAACAAGCGAGTTCAAGAAGCAGGCGCTTCCGCTTTTGCACATCTCGAAGAGAAGGCTGGTGCATCTTTGACGCCCTACTGTGAACCAATCATTCGCCAATTTGTTCGCTGCTTCGACAAGTACAAGGATAGAAATATGTTCATCCTCTACGATTGCGTACAGACCTTGGCAGAGCATGTTGGACACGGTTTGGCACAACCTCAACTCATCGATATATTGATGCCTGCTCTCATCCACCGATGGCAGAAGGTTTCAGACCAGTCACGAGAGTTATTCCCGCTTCTCGAGTGCTTATCTTATGTCGCTACCGCCTTGGCCGACGAGTTCGCTCCGTTCGCTTCGCCGGTCTTTTCCAGATGCATCACTATCATTCACCAAAATTTGCAAGATTATGTAGCTTCGGTGGAGAATGAGGCTTTGGACACACCTGAAAAGGATTTCCTCGTTACGAGTTTGGATCTATTAAGCGCCATCATCCAGGCACTGGAGGAGAAACAGTCCGCAGCCCTCGTATCCGGCTCACAACCCCCGTTGTTTGAGCTTCTAACCTTTTGCATGGAGGATCCAGAAAACGATGTGCGCCAATCATCTTATGCTTTGCTAGGAGACTGCGCTAAATATGTTTTCCCGCAATTGCACCCATTCTTGCCCACACACCTCCCGATTTTAATCAAGCAGCTGGACCTGGATGCTATTTTGGATGAGCAAATCGAAACCGGCTTCAGTGTGATCAATAACGCATGCTGGTCGCTCGGTGAGATCGCCATTCAGCATGGAAAGGGGATGGAGCCCTACGTGGGGGATCTCCTTCGCCGTTTCTTGGAAATTTTGGGCAACCCTGAGGTCCCAAAGTCAGTCCTCGAGAATGCAGCTATTGCACTGGGAAGACTTGGCCTCCACAATGGCGCGGTAATGGCTCCCTATCTCTCCAACTTCTCAGAGCCATTTTTGAAATCAATAGTCTCGGTGGATTATACCCTGGAAAAGGCCAGCGCTTTCAAGGGATTCTGCCTGGTTGTTATCGCAAATCCTCAAGCTATGGAGAAGGACATGGGCCGTCTCTTCACAGCTCTTGCTCGATACAAGCTTGAAGAATCTTTCAAGGCTCCTCTGACCGCTGATCTCCAGCAAGTCTTCCAACACGCAAGTCAAGCTATTCCCCCATAAAAAATATACTCTTCTAACATCATTTTACAGACCATCGATCTCTACAAAACTCTCATACCAAATTTCAACACTTTCCTTCAGACCTGCATTACCCCCGTAGACCTCAGTAGCCTCTGCACCAAATACACCGTGTAAATATTACCGAACACAAAACCAGACACCAGGTTCATTCATTCATACGATTCCCTTGATTCCGATTTGCTTTGCATGGCGTACATGGAAATATCTGGATTGCAGAGAACAGCCGAGAATGAGAGGATATGAGAAAGCGTATCAAAGTCATGCGAGCAAACAAGCAAGCGAATATCAAATCATCACGTATAGCAAAGGTGTTAACGCCAGAGATAATATTTGATTGGAGTTGATGAGATCCGTTTCTCCCTCTCTCTGTCTATTTTCCTTCACATCCTGGCAAGAGAGGCGGGAAGGCAAGAGAGGAAGAGAGACCACAAGCTATCCGCTTGATCGCATGAGCAGGACTTTCTATTACATTTGAAACTTTGGCGTGTCCTTTTTTTATCATTTGCAGGCGTGTGAGTTTTTCTGCTGCTTCTTGACCGAAAGGAATACTCAACACATGCAATGGCGCTTAGATAGATATCTTGTTCCACTTCTTCGTTTCAATCTCAGAGCTTGGAAGGACTGGAAAATCTTTCTGTTCCATTCGGTCTCTCCTCTTGTCGTCACTCACTTGGCTGGAGGCAGCAACGAAGGGGATCAGAGAAGAGAGGAGAGAGAGGGAATGAAAGGGGAATTCATTAGTAACAATTAACCTCAACGAATGACAATATAGGGCAAAAGATTAACGATTGCATTCGCAGGAAGCGGGAAATTTTAGATAGATAACAAATCGTAGATAGGTAGGTAGTCATAGGGCAACACACAACCGCAAAGTTTGTGATGGGCAATTGGTTTTAGCGAAGCTCAACCTTCTCATGGGGGCAGATTAATGAAAGAAAGGAGCATGACTTTCGATAGTTAAAATTTGGATGTTTCGAAAGAGACTTTTCCTAGTTTTGGAAAAAGGTATGTTACGTGAGAGACTTGACTTGAAGATCGCGAGACATGGGTAGGAAGGAGGGAAAAAGAGCAACGAATATATTATAGATAGCCCAAACGACTGCTTTCGAGGAACTCTTTAAAGAAACTTGTTATCCAGCTGTTCTTCGGAAAAACGTCAATGCTCGTGAGTCCTTTAGGAGTACAATACAGAAGGTGCAAACGAGAAATAACCCTCCATGAATCCTCCCTTGTCTCTTGTAAGAAAACGGCACAACAAGACACATTTCACTTGTCCTTCACAGTCACATCACCTCAATAATCACATTCCCATCATTTCCACTTCATCTCCTGACATATCATCAAATTCACACTAGTCATCTCACAATCTCCATTCTGCTCCACGGACGGACCCCGAAACTCCAACCGAAGTCTCAAGAAGCCGTCCCGGCTATAGGTGTTCTATTTCCATCTCCGTATTCCCATCCCTCTTCCCATTTGATGCTAAAACATGTTCCAGCAGTTGATATTATCATATAAACAGTTCGACGGTATGTTACTTACCACGTTACAATACCAAGCAACAAACACCCAGCAGGCACTGACCAGCTGGCTCATCACATCAGCACTACTGTTGGGTATTCTCCACCGCTGCCGCTGCCTCTGTTCTGAGCCTCCCTCCGCGTTTTGGACTGTTGGAGGCTTCATGCACAGCATCAGCACAACACAAACACCACAAACCCATGAAAAGAAATGTGGGTGCAGTAGATTTTTTTCACCGCCTTTGGTTGCGGTGAGTACGGTAATAAAGCAGAGGAGAGTACAGGAGAGGTCAAGTTTGAACGGTACACGACGAGTGGAAAGAAGACATCATGGACATAATTCCGCTGTGGTGGCTGGCTGGCTGAGGATGGGCTGAATTGGCTGTGCTTTTTAGGCGGTATGTATGGAGGATAGTATTGTAGTACAGGACGGTACACTACCCCAAAAAGGCCAAGTGAGATCTTTATTTCCCAAAAGAAAGAAAGAAAGAAAGAAAGAAAGCAAGAAAGAGAGAAGTATGACGGCGAATCGTCATACAAAACCAACTTCCAAAAAACCACGTTGTTGATGATTAACAAGCATGCAGGAAAAAGACCAGTTCCTGACATCAAGCTCAGGTGGGGGATATGGTTCCCATTTAGGACTCGTGTACTATAAGCGATGTTTTATTTTTGGTGAAGGATTCTACAGTAACAACACCAAGAAGAAAAAAAGGACCGAAGAGTCACACTACACTGGTGAGTGTCGGTCGTGACTGAGAACTAGTAATTAAGAGATACGGGGACGGTGGTACGCAGGCCGTCTGTACGTTATACGTTTTACGCTGTACGGTTCTACGAGCTTCAGGCAAGGAAGGAAGGGGGTTGTTGATTTAAACAATTACAGTACTGGTACTGTACTGCAGATCGAAGGTACCGAATGTTTGGTTTTCTTACCTACCTTAGGAAATAAAGAATGTGGACGGAAAGATGGAAGGATGAGGCCAAGGAAATGCTTGACACTTGATAGATGGACGAAAGGGAATGTGTGGAGATGGAGATGTGGAGGTGGACGGATATCGCGAAAAGTCAAGATGCCAAAACGAAATCTGAATAAATTTTTATGAAATTAAATAATAAACCATTCAAGGGTAATCGAATCTTTATAGTTTTGACCATAAATCGCTAGAACAGCGTCACAAAGATAATTGAAAGATACCTATGTTCATGATGGCTGGTTCCTCAGCTTCTTTTAGTATTATGCCATTATTTCGACCTATACTGAATGTATCCACGGACGCACCGTGGAATCCGTGGACATATACCGAGCTTGACTTATTTAAGAAATAAAAAGAAAAGTTGCTGGCTGAATAACTACGAAAGAATCATGTGTTCAGTCCTTGTTTAGAAAGAGGTGTATTGCGTTTGGTTGAGTACTGTATCTGGGTGAACATACGATGCACATAGGCTGCTGCAGATGCTACTCGCATGCCTTCTGGAATGGATAAATAGACCTTCCATACATACCTGAGCGTGCGGAGAGCATGTTGGGTAAGATGCATGGACTGTACTGTACAGACAACAGGTGCATAACAACCATCGACATGCATGCTACTTCCATCAGTATTTCGCATTGGGTGTTCTCTCTTTCTCCATCACAAACTCTTTTAGGGTGAACGAGCAAGCCATCACATTTCCGCTCTCTAGCACGGTACTGTACCGAAAATAACCAACCAACCCAGTGATGATTATTTTATTCATGGCTAGCTGGTCAAGACGACCCCACGAACATTATTTGCTGTACAGTATGTACCTAAGCTTTGGCGTAGGCTGAAAGAAAAAGGTACCGCTACGAGCTGCCGGGTAAGGCGAAGCGACGCACGAGGTAGTTTTGTTCGTGATCGCAGGTGGGTGCTTAAATAACGTTACTGTATTCCAGGAACGAACCAATAATCTAAACAAGCCTTCGGGGAAATGCGACAGCGTGTGGCCAGCGTCGAGTGTCGAAATGGGAATGTATTCTGGACGGGAGGCGTTTTTAGGCATCAGTGTTTTTTTTCTTGTTGTTTCGGTACTTTCGTAACCTGAATTCCAGCTTTCCTGCAAGAGGAGGTTTTTGTGATGATTTTTGACCCAAGAAGTTGGTTTGGTTACTCGTACAGTGGTGCAAGAGAGAAATAAGTCTAAATCTACATCCAAATCTTAAAGTAACAACGGGTGGGGGTTTACTTTAATTTTTAATTTTTTTATTTTTCTTTTTTTCTTTTTAAAGATGTAAGCGTGACATACAGATGGTTTGTGAGGTTTTGGTAGGTTCGTTCGTTTAGACACTCTTGTGCATATGTACACACTCCGGAGTTATTGAACCTCACCTATCGGGGAGCTATTGGAGAACTGAGGAGGTTAGATCCAACAGATCTCTCTCAACGGGGTAATTTTTTACGGTATGCATTTTCATGGAAGTCGTTCCGCGGGCGCGATGCAAGGTTTCAGGTGCGTGCTCGGCCTTGTTTTTGGTGATGAGAGATCTGTATGTGAACCCATGGATGTTTTTGATTTTGAGATGAAGACAAGAGAGAACTGAAAAAGGGGGAGGCTGTGTTTTGTGAGGTTTCATGCTCGAAGTTTGGGCAAGTTTGGGTTTATGGTTTGTTTGGTTCTGAGGTGTTGGGTATTACGGAGAAATGAGTAATGATGGATGTAACTGGATGTGGTCGGTCGGGATTTGGAAGGAGAGCGAACGAAAGTAGTCACCGCCTTTGGCCTTGAGGCGTGAGCTTGGGGGTTTACAGTACAGTACTGTAGGATGGAGATTGATTGAAAAGTATAACTTGACCCATGATGACCCTTGAACAACTTTTGTCATCTGTCGTCGTAAGCTTCGTCTGCATATGGAAGGCACATAGTCTGAATATACCCCGCAAGGCGGGTATATTCTGGTAATCTTAGAAGTGGTGCTTGTAGCCTTGTACTCGGTAGACGATAGAGTAAGGCAGAGTACCAGGCAGTCCCAACATCCATTGGGCGGCGGCCAAAGATGCTGGATGCAAAGCCTCAAAGGATAGACGTATGTGTGTGTGTCCATCTCTGCTCCTGCAATCTCCTTTGCTGCGAGTCATTTGTTTGATCAACAGTTGCAATTTCACGCATTCAAGCAAGTTCTCTGGTGGTTGTTTCTACGAATCTCAATTGCCTTTTCGAATTTCCTATTTCAGTCAATACGGATTGGGAGGGTTCGTGCCAAGCGCCGAGGCTTGGTAGAGGGTACGTAAGAGCTCGTGGTGAGATTTTGACCATTCTTGACTGGACTTTGGACTTGTGTATTCGCGTTCTTGTAATTATCCTGGGCCATGGCAGTTGTTAACATCAGACGTGCCCCATTTTCGTTTCTGTGAGCAAAAACAAGGTTAAAGCGGCCAAAGAGTTAGTTTAAAGATATCGGGATCTGAATTGAAGATTCCAAGGATTCAAGGCTTGATTTTGTTTGGATATTTGACTTCTTGACCGCCTTTGCTGGGGTTCATTGCACATAGCGAGGAAGACATCATCCGAGATATCATCCGATGCGTCCCGATTCGTTCTTTTTATTTTTCTTCCGTGGGCGACTGACCAGTTGTGACTGGTGGTGCTTGAGCTTGCACCCTTTTCGCTTCTGCAGCAACATGGGCGCTCTTGGTATCCAGATATCTGGTATTGTTCGTCTGTTGTTATTGAGAAGCTGCAGGGTGAGGACACCGAGTAACAATGCGATTCCTGTTGGGTGGGTGTGTGTGTTCTTGTGTATTGTTTGCAATGAACATGGAGCTTTGAGGCTTCCGAATGGTGGGATTAATTGGGGCGGCAATTCTCCGATGGATAACGGCTTTTCTCCGATATAACATACATGACTTAGATTCTCATTAAATATGTTATTGAAACTCCGAAATCAAACAAGAAAGAATCGTGAAACTTCCCACACCCGTTCTACTACTTCCGCTCGAAGCAGAATCCTCTCCCACCCAAGCTCCTAGGAATCGGACTGCACCCAGGGCTTGCCCCATCCTTGTAGGTGCGAAGCATTATCTCACATCTATCTGTGAGACTTCTCAACTCAACCCCATGCATCATATCCCACGATGTCACCTACCCTACCGCCGCGAAGATTCTATTTAAAGAACCAAACGCGGCCATGTGACTCCGCGAGCATATGCTTGCTTTCGAGAGAGAAAAAATTGTCCGATTGAGGGTATTCCCGCGTAGGTTTGTGCTTGGATTGGGCTGGTGCCTGTCAGACGACGACTCCTCAATGCAAGACATGTCCATGCTCTCTCTTTTTCTCTCGTCTGTCTGTGCCCACTGCCCTATTCCCATGAGAATAGAAGCGGGCAAGCAAGCTTGAGATGCTGTTTAAAGGCTGGCCATTCATGATGCATCTCCCCCATCCCAGCAATGGCCACGTACTGTGTACGTACTTGAGTACCTTACTATATGTGTTCAATCGAGAGAAGGAAAAGAAATAACGTAAAAAAATAAAACGCATCATTCGTAGCTTAATATTTTGAGTTTGCGCCTGCAAGTTTGGACACGGCAATGCGGAAATATACTTGCTCAAAAATACAAAGTTAGTCGACTATCACGCTGAGGAAGAGAGTGGGATACGGCAGATAGTCCTTGCCTCCATACTTTCAGCATAGATATACAGTAACTTGGATTGGAGTAGTGATGCCACTGTTGTCATGATAAGCTTGAAATAGTCGACCTGTCTTGCTGGAGGAGACGAAAATAGATTGGAGAAGCTCGCTTAAGGTCGTTTGGAGCTATTTGGTCTCACTCTCACTCACCTCACGGCTACTGCCCTCCCAAGAAAAAACGCTGGTTGGCTGCTGGTCCTTCTTCGTCAACATCAAGACTCACCAAAGCTCGAGATATCCACCACGCCATCCATCATTTATCAATTCCTCACATAGTTCCTAAAGTCTCGTAAAATTAACCACATATAGTGCGAAACTGAAAATCCACATCTTTGTTGCGTGCGGGCTCTCGCTTTTCCACGCTTTCCAAAAACCCACAAAAGTTGCCCCGACGAAAAAAGTATCCGTGTCAAGACTCGAGCACAATCTCAATCCCCACACCGAGGTGAGGGCAAAAATGGGTAACAACAGCCTTCGTCGCACAATCTCACCGCCTTTGGCCCCGGCTATGATCCCGCGGTTTTGGTGACAGGAGTGAAAAGTGATGAATCGGGGTATGCATCGACCGACTGACCGCTGTGGTTTGCCGGGTCGGGGTTCGGGGAAGGTCAAGAATGGGTTTCTTGGTCGTCTTGGTGGTTGGTCACAGATACTCTCATACTCTGGAAGGTGAAAGTGTCACTTGCCTTGGAAGTTTGAAGTCGAAGGTTTCGCGAGAAGTCTGGGGCTTGCGACTGGCAGCTTTCCCCCAACCAGCGGTTTAGTTTTCAGCATACAGCACACGGAGACAAGCCGTCACAACAACTGATGTCAGACAAGCTGTCCCGGATACATCCACAACTCCATACCATCGAGCGTAGGTGACGCAGATTACCCCGAACCCAGAGATCAAATCACTCCGAACCCAACGACGAACAGACTCAACAAGGTTCCAAGGAAGACACATCCTCGACGTTGTCATGTAAAAGTTACAACCGTTATTCAGCAGCCCCATGTCGAGGCTCTTTGGCATGCTCTGCATGTCTAGCCATAGTAGGAAGGCAGATATGTTTCAGCCTCTGTCGGTCCCCATATAAGTGAACTCCATTCTCCAAACTTTTATTCTGGTGGAGAAGGACTCCTCTTCAGCATAGATCTTCGGATTCCGAAACAGTTAAACAAACGAAGTCAAGGATATGGTTCGTCGACTTGCGCTTGACACCTCCACAGCCGTGCCGAAATCTCGTTCGAGCGACAGCACTTGGCAAACGCTTAATCCTGACCCTCTTTCTCGTGGGTGTGTCCTGCACTCTGCACTGGGGGTGGCTGGTTAGTTGGTTGATTTGGACATTAAGTTGAGCGAATTACGAGGGGAAGATGGATATATCCGGACTTTTTTCTTTTGTTCTCCTCTTAAGATCTCTCACCGCCTGGGGCCCTAGTTGGTCGCCCGCCTGACCAATTGACTTTACTTGTCTTTCAAATCGTCCAAAAAGATCGTCAATTGTAGGCGATGCTGAGCGATCAGCAGTGTTAGTGAGCTCGCCTCACTGAACAATGCCACCAGATGCCGCTGGTGCCGACCTTTGGCGAGCACGTTTACCTCAAGATCGTCAGCGAAACCGAAGAGAATGTAACTATGTATCCCTCCGTCGAGGGCTAGTTTGGAGATTCAAATGCAACTTCCAATCATTGTCGGCCTTGAAAGTATGTAGCATTGGCGGGCGCAGTGGGATAGATTGCCTTGAATCGCACAAAGTTAATTCAGGATCTCGAATGCGGCCCCATGTCCA
>JBAMDN010001452.1:0-53762 GCA_037074945.1 Tetracladium marchalianum
TTCCCATTCCTCGCTGTAGATATCTGCCAACGCTTCTAGGCTATATGTCTTAAATTCGCCAACAGTGGTAGAGTATTTTGGCCGCCATCCTTTGTAGCGATGAGGATTGTCTTTCTTCATTGGCCACGGTATCTTGCCCAAAACGAACAACTCCAGTAGTTTCGAAGCAGAAACCGTCTTGTTAGGAGGCATAGGTTCTAGCTGCCAGTCGGGAAGATACATATTTGCCTCATCAATGTCAAGAAGTTCGCAACATCTAATGTTTTTCAATTCATCCCTAAATCCCGTGAACACAGCGCGCCAAGTAGGAGTTTCGTCTTCATCCGCAGTTGTGTCAAGGTCTTCCTCTTCGATATCTGCAATGGCCCAGTGCAGTCGTTGCAGTGTGGCCTTGTGCTTGACGATGAAGTTTGAGACCACGGTTTTTCGGCTCGCAACGTTCATCAATCTCATATCTTCGAGGTTCTCAAAGTGTAGGCGAAAAAATGTCCTATCCCAGGCACTGCCAAATTCTTCGGTGAAATCCTCTTCCACCATCCAATCCAGCGACAAGCTCCGTAAATCCTTCATAGATCCAATGAAATCTCCCAGCGCCTTGCCGAGAGCAGGACCGCTGTAAAGCGTTGTCGGATCGCCCGATCCGATGAGTCCAATTTCTAGATACTGAACACCGGAAACTGCCTCTTTCATCTGCTTGAAGACCTCTTCGTTCACGGTAATATGCTCAGGCTCATGGTCCGTATCGTATACCGTAAAATGCGAAATCGACGAAGAGAAGCAGTCAATCGGGAAGGCATCCATGTGTAATCCCTGAAGAGGATTTGGAAGCTTTCGTGTAGCCAATATAACATCCGTATATGTTAGAATCGAATTTTGCGTATCCAAGAAATTGGTTCTATTGAAATCTGGAGTACTCTCCTCCATGTATTGCCAAATTGCCTCCATATGCAATCGTGCTTTCTCTTCCTTTCCGGTGCTTTGCTTCTTCTCATCGGATGGTTCCCAGAATGGCGAGACGAGAGACGTGAGGGTTATGGAGACCAAGTTTGGGAGTTTTGAGAAAATGGCTTGCAAGACATCCCTCCTGCAATGAGGGTTGTTGGGGTCGAGTAACTTCTGGAGTGGAAGCAAAGGCATTTTGGGCACGGCCTCCATATATCTCGTAGTATCAATTCCAGTCAAGAATTGATCCATGCTCAGATCCCTCATATAGATAGTTAATAGTTTAATTCCCGCAGCGATTTCGGGGACGAGGCAGGCATTGGCGAGTCGAAGCATATCATCTCGTTGCGGTCGAAGGGAAAAGCCAGTCTTGAACAGGTCGGGTGTGCACAAGTCTGCGAACTTGTGGCTCATTCTTCGTAAGCTGGCAAGTTCGGGGACGTCAAGGTAGCCGATGATCTGCTGGAGGAGCTCTGTTGGCAGAGTTGAAATTGAAAGTTTTCCGTCATCGCGGGGTAGATTTGGCTGGGAGTGAGCGGTGGCGGAGGATGGATTCGCAATCGATGAAGCAGTCGGCAACGAGTTTTTGGTTTTCCTCGTGGCTAGACCCTTCTTCCTGATGGCGGGCTTCGTACTAAGGATAGCCTCTTGCTCTGCAATGAAGTTGCGAAGGACGGTGTGGTCTGCGGAGACAGAGGCAGAGGCAGAATCGGCCATGGTGTCGGCTGCAGTCGCTTCTGCTTTAGTGATAATTTTGTTCGCTGATGAACAATTTGCGCTGGAATATGTTGTACAAATATGAATGTCTAACGAAGGGGTAGTTTTACGAAAGAAGGTCCTCCTCTATTTAGGTTCTGTGGAGGTTTCGAGGGGAGATGCGACGAGGCTTCGGAAAACAAAAATACCTATCCAGCGATTTTCACATGGAGCGCAAGGCTGGCATGCGGGCGGGTTCAGATAAGCTGGCCAGCCAATGGCAGCCAGGCTGGACCCAGCATCTCGCTCGGATATTTTTGAGTAAGCGGGGCTTGGCGTTGGATCAATCCCTTCGCCTTCCAGACAACTACCTCCCTACAGACTACTCACAAAATAGCGGATGAAGCTGACTACGATTCACTTACTTTCACGGCCGTAGTAAATTGTTTAGTATTTTGATTTTTTTGTTCAACACTTCTAGCTAGTGTTACTAATCGTTTACGATTTGGTCACTGTCAGCTTGCAAAAAAGTGCAAACTAGACACAGGATTATACTTAATAGCCTAAATTTGGTGGAAATAATTAGGAATTGAACATAGACAACACTTAGTTTCGAGATCATTCAGAATCAACCGAGGTCTTTTCTTTACTCGGGGTCTCTCTTTGAGACTTACAAATAACGTCAAATTGTCCCTGCGAATCATTAAGAGAAAGCTGCCAAGTCGCCAATCTAAACCCGCTTCAAAGAACTTAGCAAGCAGAACAAAGAAACAACTCAGTTAGAGGGCAAGAAACCCAAAGGCTGGTTAGAAGTTAACGTAATATATATGTTGAAGAAGAAATGTCTCACCTGGAAAATTACGACCTTCTTTTCAAAATGTGGGAGGTTCTTGGTTGAATGGGTGTACAACATCACATCGTCACCTCACGTAAACAAACACACACGTCTCCCACCACCTCGCCTAATCTCGCTTGAAACCCACTATGCTACCTAAATTCTGACTCCTATACATGCTAAAATAAGCCGGCGATGCTTTCGCCAAGTCAATTCCGGCGGATTAGGCATTAAAAACTAATTCGTCAGATCAAGGCTTCGGTCTCGAAAGAGTAATCTTTAAAAATCCACCGGGCTTTTCTATAGAGTATCCATTATAGTATATGGGCGCTCTGGAGTTTTGCTATTTTTGTATTCTTATTCTGAAAAAATTTGGTGATAAATTTTTCTTCAATTCATGAAGTTGGGCAGAAATTAGAACCTGGGTAGGTACCGTACGATTCACACCCCAAGATAGATAAAGATAACTTTGCCGCCCAGTAGACACAGAAAGAAGAGTCTCGGGCTTCAATACAGAGGTACATATTGTCAAATCTGTCAAATATCTCCTTTCAAGCGATTGAAGATTCTGTCTTCATTCACTTTCCAGATTCTTCGCCAACTCTGAAGAGCCTGAGCCCCGTGCAACACTTCACCTCACTTTTTGCTCCGTACAGTACAATTGTTTGCCTATAATTTTTTTCGAAGAGTTTGACCCCTGGATTTCACTTTTGGTCCTTCCCTTAATCTGAAAATGCAAATTTGGATCAATTAAGATCCAGTCTATGGCACGACTAATCTCGATGCAACTCTACTGAACTTCAAGCAAATATCCTATCAACGAATAGTCAATAAATTCGTATGGACTAACTTTTCTTTGTTACGAATCCAGCTATCTGTTAAGGGTATCCCGTTTCTAACAAAGAACCTCCAATCCCAAACACCTGCGAAAACTTTCCTCCGCCAACAGCCTCTGCACTTATGTACCCGTCGAAGGGCTCATAACATCTTCACAACCACCTCTGCTGACGAAGGCCTCCGCAATGCCGACTCAAAGCCAAATCGAAACAACAAGCACAGATTTCATAAACCTGAGCGAATACCCTCGACCAACGCGTCTCACACCCTGCGAAGCCTACCTCCTCTCCGCTCAACCTCAACCTAACCACTACCCAACAAACCAAAACGACTTCTATAGCCATCCTTCTCTATCTTCACCCTCTCCAATAAAGATAACCAAAACCGAACACAAAGTCCTCGTCTACACAATCCACACCCACAAATTCCGCACCGAGTATCCCTCTATCCTCCTCCAAAAACAACACTCCTCACATCATAACCCACCACAAGCTGGCGACTGGCTCCCCAGCAATGACCACAACCCTGCCCACAGTCTTGCCAACTCACAAACAATCCTCTCCCCCACCATCCGTCCCTACGAAGATGACACCGACTGGAAGCCTACCAACGACCCTAGCAACTTCAAAGGCAAAGAAAATGGCAAAGGAAAGAGAAAACCTGTCTTGCAAAAGTCAGATATACCAATTGTGACATATGAGTGGAATAATCCACCTCCGTTGCCAGCGCAGACATACATGCTCATTCCGCTAGCGAGGTGGTCGAGAACTTTGGAGTTCAATTGGAGAACGAGGACGCATGGGTTGAGTAAGGATGAGGTTAGGAAGGGCATAAGTGCTGTTTATTGTAGAAGGGTTACGGTGCCGGCGTGGGTGTTTTGGGGGAGGGGTGTAGGGTTTTTGATTGGTGGGGGAGATTATTGGGGGGAGGTGTGGGTTGAGAGGGGATAGAGCGTGCGGAAAAGAGATTGAATGAAGTCAGGGGGCTGAGTGTGGGATGGGAAGAGAGACATGAGGACAAGCGAAATGCTGAGGGTGATGAGATGTGAGGTGAGAGCCATATTGAAGGGAAATTCGAGAGGAGAGGGTAGCACTTAAGTAATGATGAAATAACAGTGCGCAAAGTATCCCGTTGAAATATGTAGATTGTCTTTTTATTAATAATTAAAGCTCGTCAAACTCTCAGGTCTGTGTTGGAATCGTGACCTATTTGTAGCTCGAAATGTGACCACGGTCGTCGAGATGTTCCGCTAATTTTGCTGACTTCTATGTGTTCCACCTAGAGGATCAAGAACGTGAGTTGTAAAGTCAACACGTGTTCAAATTATCTCAACTATGACAATTATAAGAGCTACATGCATCACTCTCAGCCAATTCACAAAAGTTTCCTACTTAAGACAAAATCACAACCCAAATGAATACCCCACCATGGAATTCTTCGGCTGGGTGTCAAGAACTCGCGTTCAATTCCGGCTTAGTTCTGGACTTCACAAAAGAACACAATGTACTTTGACTTTTAGTATACTAAGACTCTCGCTTCTCTAATTCCCCGCTCTCATCTTCCAGCTTTGTCAATGCCGAAGCGATTTTGACGCACCCCTCAATTCATCATTCTTCGGGCCAGAGTAAACAAACCGAAAACGGCCAGGTGTTGAAGATCGTGATTCCTACTTTAAATTACCTTAATACTCCTTGTGATTTCAAGACTTCAGCAATAAAGATTACCTACCCGCTCATATTGAGCACAACTTCCGTTCTAAAAAAAATGTCTGTACAAGGATACTTCGCTGATCAATTTCAGGTTCTCATCCTGGCGCGAAGCGAAATGCTCGAAATTTTTCAGCCAGCCAAACGAGCCCAATCAGAGCAAAAGGCCCGATCCTCCGCCTGGATCATATGTGATTTGCTTCTCCACAAGCAAGTCCGAAGTGGGAGAGATGCGAAAGAGATTCATTTGGAAGAAGTCTTGGTCAATTTAGAAAAGTCGGACGTCACTTCTTTTTGAGTCAAGACTTGCTTTTCTGGATTCACCGCTTGGGAAGAGCCGACGCCCGCAGGTTGACTTGAAAGTTTTCAGATGGATGGGGAGTTTCGATGAGCGACCAAAACATTGGAGAAGAGAGACCTACTCAACGAATATGACCGTCGCTTCATTGCTCTAGGAAAACTGATTGTACCGTGTTGGTCATCAGAACTCATCAGAAATGGATCATTCTCTGTCAACATGGCACTAATCGACGTCGCATCTGAGCCACTGCAATGATCCCTTATTTGAAGCTCTTCTTCAGACGATATGGGCAAATCAAAATGATCCAATGAGCCAGGTTATCACTGGATCACTTTTCGGATCTCACCAACTTTCGCTTATGCCTTGGCATCATCAGAACTTTTTTTCTCCTGCAGAGAGAAGACTTTTCACCGCAGTTGAATTAAACGTTTGTTCGACAGTGAAATTAAACTGAAGATGGAAAAAAAATTTCAGAACTATGCGAAAAGAATCATGATGAGATCAAACCAGTCTATCATTCTCATTCTTGAACAAGATTCGGTGGGAATTTGAAACCATGACACCAGTCTAATACAATAAACTTGAGACCTCACTCAATACTTAAGATGAAATCCCTGACACGACCTCGATTGGTTTTCCTCTGCCCATCAGCTTGTTGAACATTGGAAAACAGTTCTTGATTTTATTAACTCTCTGAAATCGAAAGAGGAAAAAGAGCATTTGCTGGGTAATCGATCCTACAATTTATGGAATTCATGTCTTGTTCCTGCTCGCACGACCTGGAAAAAAAGATAAAAGAAACACAAGCGCCTTCGCTATGCCCACCCATCATCAAAGTATCATGCCACCATCTATGCCATTCATCCCTCCGGAATTTAAAAACGCCACCCAATATTCGTACTGTACATGCGAGCGTGTAATTCACCACCCACCAATCCATCCAACAAACCCACCCTCATCAACAATAAACTTGTAAACTTCCGCCGCTGACACAAAAGCTCCCTTTTTTGCCAAAGTCGAGGTATCTAGTTTTTTCTTCAACATCTCGGTGCATGCCTTCATCTTGATGGTTGCTTGATCTTCCTTTTCACTCTGCTCGTTATCGAAAGTTGTGAGGGTGGAGACGGGGAGAGAGGTAGTTGATTTCGCTGACTTGATTGACGCGGTGGTAGACTTGACGGAGGGAGTTGCTGAGACGGTTGAGGCTTTGCGAGCGTGTCTTGCTGATGTTCGGAGAGGTGGAGTTGAAGAAGCGGGGGCTGGAACGATGTCTGTTGGGTAGGAGGGAAGGTATGTTTGGAGTTGGTTGTAGAGGTAGTCAAATATATAGGAGAGCCAGAGAGCGTTGGAGCAATGGCACTGACAGTATTTTTTTAAGAATCAAGCAAATAGAAAAGAAATAGGGGGCTTACTGTGTTCTTCCCAAGTCCTGTTGGCTTCGCTCATGGTTGTTGACTCCTTGTGGAATTTCATTGGCATCTTCTTCTTGGTTCCGCTGTAGAGGAATGATCTCATGCTATTGCGTCTGTTGTTAGCATGTGCAGCGTGAACTTGGACAGAAAATGATACTTACGCCCGGTAAGTCTCAAATTGTCGATGACCTTTCTCGCCTTGGAAGACTTCAAGATCAGTCTCCAGGTCCTTGAAGGCAATCTCATTGTCGGACAGATTGATGCGGGATAGACCATAATCAATTAAGGTGACCAACATTCCAGAAGAGGCAGGTCCGGTGGTGGGGTTATTGTCGAAATCGGATGACTTGGAGTAGATACAGATGTTGTTCTCATGGAGATCCCGGTGCTGTTTTGTTAGAACTGGTAGCGACTGGATCAGGGAGAGAACAAGGGAAATGCTTACCTCAAATTGAAGGTTCTCCTCAGCAATGGCAAGAGAAGTGACAACACCGGTAAAGATATCCCAGAACTTTGGCCAAGTATCAACAATGACATTCTCCAACACCTCACCAGCATCACCAAGTTCGATGGCCAAGAAGGTTGCATTGTCGCTGTAAGTACCAGATGAAGAAACTCAGATTCCTCATCAGTCTCGGTTGTCCACTTCTCCCAAGCTTCCACAAACTTAGGTGAGTGCTGTCCCTTGACGATCCAAGCTGCCTTGAATTTTACAAAACCAGGAATCTCGGTCAAGACGTCCATGATCTGCAACTCTGGGATGACATCGTTGACCTTTGACGAGTTCGTACGACAGGCAGACGAGGGATCATGTGGCACCACGAGGGGCATGATCTTGACAATTGAAGTGCCCTCGGGGGTCGAAACCCGGTATACCTCGGCGAAAGAGGCCTCTGCAATCTTGACCACCGCGCAATCCTCTGGAAGGATCGATTGCCATGTAGCACAGCGGAAGTCCAAGTTCTTGCTCTCGAAGAGCTCGACAAGAGGCGTGAGATCAGGATCGGCGAGTTCCTCCTCTCCCTCCCCAAGGGTGAGGAGAGAGAGTCCCTCGACGAGAGCCTCTGGTGCGGTGGTAGCAGCGATGGTGGTGGCTGCCTCCTCCGGGGAAGAGAAGTCAGCAACTTCCTCCTCGTCGCCCTTCTGAACCAACTTCTCTCCCGCAATGGGAGAAGAAGTCGCGCCGAAGAGAGACGAGGAGGAAGCTGCTGCCTTCTTCCCGTAGGTCTTGGCCTTTTTTGGCATGTCGGCAAGAGCAACCGGGCGGCTGGAGAGATGTTAGCAGGTTTGACAGAAGGTAGGTAGTATTGAGATGACAGTATGATGTGTTGATAAGAAGAGAGAGAGAGCTATCAGAATGAATGTAAGAAGTGCTAGGTGCTATGGTAGTTGCGCTGCCGCCAATGCGATCAAAGCCGAGCTGCGCTCTCTTGGCTTCGACCAACTCTCCCTTTGGTACCTTTAACGAAGAAAAAGCAAACGCTGTTCGCATGAACAGAGAATAGAGCCAAAGCCAAGTTGCCAGAAGGCCTTCTTAAGTAGAGAGCAGGGCAGGGCAAAAACTGTGAGCACTGTCGTCCATGCTGCGAAAGGCAAGAAGTAAATACTGCTCCTTGGCAAGTAAACAAACATCTCCAATTGTCGTTGTCACGCAAGCGCAACGGGACAGAGGGAGAGAAGGAGATGTGATACAAGAAAGACGGCGCAAAGGACGATCTGCCATGCAAACAAACTAAGGGGACTTGAGGGACATACGAAGTTGGTTCATCAGTATCGTCTGCAATGCAACAGAACGCGAGGGAGCGAAGAAGGTGAGGCATGGTGATGGAGCGGTAGCGTTGAGGTTTCTCCGGCTTGGCTAGTTATAGAGTTTTGGTTGGATGCTCGGATAATGGTTGTTGCGTGTCTTGAGATGGCAGCTTCCAGAAATTAATTTGGGGCTTTTTGTGGGGGAGCCGCATTGACGCTAATCTGCAGTAGGACTAACGCTAGACGAAAGTGCTTGGTGCCTTGCCATTCAGGCTGCAAGTGTCAAGCTCCATTGTGTGCGCACCCCAATCTCCATCGCCCTCGCCGCTGCTGTCGTTCACACATCTGTCCACAGTAACAACTACAAAGATGGCCGGAGTACTCAGCGGTCTCTTTGGAGGCACCAAGCCAACAGCTGCTCCAACTGGAGATGCAGGTAAGCGCAAGACAATCCGCAACAATTCCCAATGATGCTTCCAATTCCCTTGCTAATTCCCATTTCCCCCCTTCTAGACTTTGCGGATTTCGCTGGAGCTGCTGATCCATCGCCAATCTCTTTCGCTGGCGAAACAGCCTCCAAGGTTGGATTGTTCGCTCCTCCTACAGCTGCTGCTGGCGTCCCTTACACCAAATGGTACAATGTTCACGAGCGATACTCCTTGAGCGATTTCAAGCAAGAAGGTGTCATTCTGGCCTTCCTCATTGTCATCATTGCCGTCCACATCTATGGTACTCGTACCAACAGGCGCAAGGCCAAGGCTTGGGTGACTGCGCATGCGCCCGCTCTGCAGAAGGAGTTTGCGGCCGTGGGTTTCAAGAGACCGGCTCCAGGAGAGGAGCCCAGTCTCGATGCTCTTTTGAAGGAGGATTCCCCACAAAAGTTCTCAACCTATGCCAGTGGACGTCAAAATGTCGCATTCGTTGATGTCACCGTCACTTTGATCAAGCGATACAGTCCAATCGCTATGATTGCCGAGTACGGACTCAGTCTATTCTTCGATAGCTTCCCCAGCCCAGAAGAACGTGTTGATGCTATTTTGTATCCATTTGATGGCAAGGAGGCTCTTACTGTCCCAAGCGCTCTCCCTGGTAGCGAACTCCGCAAGGACAATAAGAGCAGCTATGACGGATTCGTCTGGGCTGTTGTCAACAAGGATAACATGAAGCAACTTCGTGATGATCGTTACGATGTTTCCATCACCTCCACCAAGGACAGCCCAAAGCTTCCAAACTGGGCAACGGTTATGAGCGAGAGCGCCGAAGTCACCGACTTGCTTCTCACCCCTGAACTCATTAAGGCCATTGAAGAAGCTGGAGATGCTTTCGAGTATTTGATTATCACCGATCAACCAATTGAGAAGCCAACCAAGTAAGCTCAACACTCTTCATATATAACATCCGCTAACAATATAGAATCGACGAAACCATCCCCAAAAAGCGTATCTACCTCTCCACCAAACTTCCTTCGAACGCCGACACCACCCTCCCACTCTTCACCTACTTCCTCCGTCTAGCCGACACCCTCGTTGAAAGCGCCCACTTCCGCCCCGAGGTCATGCGCAAGGTCAGACTCACCCGCGAGGATGCCGTCAAGCGAATTCAAAAGGCAGAGGAGGATGAGAAGAATGAAGAACGCGCTCTCGATCGTGAGAAGGCGAAGAAGTTGAAGAGGGATTTGGCGCTCAAGGGGTTGGATGCTAAGGCGCAGAAGAAGTTTTTGGAGAAGGAGAGGATGAAGGAGATGAGGAAGGGGCAGAAGCAGCAGACTCAGAAAGCTTAGAAACCGTTTTCTCAGTGTGAGAGTGTTACTGTGGTATTGCATGGGTGGGTGTATGTATATGGGTTGAAAAGTTGGTAATAGGTAAATTAAAGAGAGTGTATAGGGTGGATATGGTTGAGATAGGATTTCGAGTGTACATTATCTTTTGGTTTTAAAAGTAGCTATTTGTAATGTATCCTCTGTACCTACAGTCCTACCTACGCCTTCTGTCCAATTTGTATTTTGCCAATCCAACCAAAGATACTGGAGCTGTTTAATTACCTCTCTCGAGGAATCAAGGTTCAGTCAAATCGTACTCCAGGCCCCAAGACGACTGCTACCTGCTTTGTCTCTGAGGCAAAAATACGTGCTACGTTGTTATTGTTCCTTGAGATGATTCATTAGGCAGTAAAAGAAAAAAAGAGGGTTGTTACTTAGTCGCGGGAGGTTAATTCTGTCATTCTCCAACGGTTCTTAATTGGAAGAAGCAAAAGCAAGCGAGCGAGCAATCAAGCAAGGTCTCGGAGGGAGCATATATAGCCCATGTGGCTTTTAGAACCGAGCAAAAATACTCCTAGAAATAAATTGGGAAGATGTGATGAGGCATGGAAAGGAAAAATTTAAATTTGAAAATGCATCAAGGAAGTTTGTGTGGGTGTGAGATACGTCACGTCTGTGACTCTGCGAGTTGAGTGTCGTGTTTGTGGTCGTGGAGGGCTTGATGTATTATAGTGAAGAATGTGGTGAAGGTGAGGTGAAGAAATGTGAAAAGATGATCTGTGTGTGTGTGTGAAGAATTATGATGGAGATAATACAGGGTAACAAATAATCGACATTGCAAAATTTCGTATACTCGAGCGAGCATTTCGTGAATTTTTCTTTTGACAACAGATATCTGTATGCCGAGAGATGTCTCAAGCAAAAACACTTCTTGGGTTTTGGCTCTGATGAGTGTATGCACTCTTCGCCATACCAGCTAGCTTCCAAATTATTCTATCAAAAAATTGCTTTTGTTGTATGTCACAAAAGCATCATTAAATCTCATACTTTGCATACCAAATACCAAACTTCTTAGATACTTTCGTGAACCGCACGTTCAAAGATTCTCGAAACTGCAATCAGGGTGGTATCTTGCTTGTATCAACACCCATAAAGTACCAAAAACAAAAACACCTCGACTTTCTACACTTCATCTGATCGGCGCTCTGCTTCTAAGTAGTGAGCATAAATTATCTAGGTATTCAATAGCTTCCTTGTGATGTGGTCAAAGTGCCGCTTTTTGTTGCACGTCGTTAAATCGCAACGCTGCTTCTCTTTTTGGAATAAATCGTTTGATTGACAAAGTGAAGATTGTCTTGAGACATTAAGAGAACGCCTTGGCATTGATATTCCACTTCTGCCGTAGCTGTTCTATGAGAGATTTTCGACGACAGGGAATACGGAGGGTTGGGCCACATTTTTCTGCACATCTTTTACCATAACGCTCCTTCTCTTTTCGGAATACTGGCCTTGAAAATGGTGAAGGCTGTCTTGAGTCATCATGGAGATGGCTTGGAAGATATTGAAATCTCAACTAACATGCATGCGCATCAAGTTCTTCGCACTCCGATAAGTGGACTGGGGAAGGTTAAGTATCAAAGACCCTACTTTTCTCACACTGTGAACCACTTTCTCTCGAAAAAGAAGGGAAGTTGTACTTGTGCGATATGCAAAGGAAGCGCTCCATCCGATCACGTGGAATCTTTTTCATTTATCAATGTATCTCACCCGATGAGAGGCAAGAAAGAACGATTGGAAGTATGTTTGATTACTTTGTAAAATTCGAGGCCTCTCTTGGCCTTTTGCAACGTATTGCTTTTTATAATTCTTCACCATCATATTTACCACATATAATTCATCCAAATCCCACAATCATACAAAAAGCCTCCAACCCACGTCCCCTTTCCCTTCTTGCCTACTCTTTTACCATAACCTCTCCCAACACCTCCTCGCAAAGCTATACTTCTCCAAACTCCTCCTATAATTCTCCTCAATTCCACCCTCCTCCCAGTGCCTACATTCATCATTCACCTCCTTCAACCCCGTCACCAGATCCGCCTCACTTGCCCTCACCGCTTTCGTCCTCTTGAGCAACTTCCACCCACAAAACATGAATATCGCGTAAAATACGGCAAAGTAGGCCGTGACGAAGCTTCTCGTGTCGAAGGGCACGAAGGCGTCGTAGCCGACGAAGAAGAGGGCGAGAATGCCGAGTACGAGTGCGAGGTAGGTTGAGTATGGCGCCCATGGTGCGCGGTAGGGGAGGGTGGAAGGGTCGAGACCTTGGGACGTGCGTGCGCGGTAGAAACCAATGAAGGCAATGAGCATCATGGTGTATGTCATGATGAGAGCGGTGGTGGTGAGATCGACGAACCAGAAGAATACCTCGACGGAGGAGTTACCAGCCACGAGGAAAGTGATGCAAGAAACGAGAGTGACAGCGCAAACGGAAACGATAGGAACGCCGGCTTTGGTGCAGCGGAGGAAGATCTTGGGGGCTTGGCCATCTTTGGCGAGACCGTAGAGTGTGCGTGAGGAGGAGTAGAGGTAGGCGTTTCCGCAGGACCAACCGGAGAGCATGATGAGCGCGTTGATGATGTCAGGGAGGGCGGTAACGCCGAGATTTTTGATACCGACGACCCATGGGGAGGCAGCGGCTCCTGGTTCGCCGGCGTCGATGGCGCTGAGAAGACCTTCGTCTGTGGAGGAGCAGACGATTCCTACGCACAGGACACCAACGACGTAGAAACCAACGAGACGGTAGAAGATCAATTTGGCAACGCGGGGGATGGTGCGGCGGGGGTTTTGGATTTCACCGGCGGCGAGGGCAATCATATCTGGACCGGCGATGGTGAAGGCGGCGTAGATTACGACTTCCCACCATGCGAGGAATCGACCAGTGGAACCGGTGGTGTAGTACTCGTGCATTGCGTTGCCATTTCCCCAGTTGCTGAATCCGTATGCGTCTTTGCGAGGGTTACCGCCGGACATGGTGATTAAAGTGAATAAGCAGAGGCCGAAGAGCATGATGACTTTGGTAGAGGCCATGATGAATTCAGATTCTCCATACCATCTTTACTTGCTATTAGTATTTGATTCGACGAATGATGATATGATCGGGACTTACTTGACAGCAACAATATTGACAATAAAGCATGACACCATAGCAATCGCGACCCAGGCGGCAGGATTAATATCGGCGTCCCAATACTGTATGACCGTTGCGACAGCCGAGTATTCAGTACAAACCAACATGACACCAGCGAAGAAATAAGTCCACCCCATAGCGAATCCAAGAGCAGGGTCGACAAAACGAGAAGCCAATTCGAAGATGGAACCACGGATGGGAAGGTAAGCGCACATCTCGGCAACACACAAGTTGAGTGGCCAGATGAAGAGAAGTCCCCAAAAGGTGTAGCCGAGAATTAGTGAAAGTGGTCCTGCTTTTGACAAAACACCTCCGATTCCGACCTACATTTTTGTTAGACTAATACTTCCTTTGTAGGATGCATAGGATATGATTTTTGAAGTACGTACCCAAAGACCAGTTCCAATGGAACCACCAATAGCCATAAGTTGCACATGACGAGCACTCAAACCACGTTTCGTCTCTTGAACTTTATTGCTGTCGTCGACATAGCCAACTTGATCACTATCGTGATTGCTGAGCACAGGAGAGATACCCTTTTCGACCTCCATTTTGTCGCTTCAAGACAGACAAATTACTTCTTCTATTCTTGCAAAACCAAAGAAACAAAATCAGAAAATGGAGATACAAAAACACAATGTCAAGTACGGAAACAAGAAATATATCTGGACAGAGCAAAGTACATATAATCTCATCCACGCCCATCACCCCTCGGCCATGCCAGGCTCCAGGCCATCGATATCGGGGTGCCCGACTCGTGTGATGGTGGGACGCATGTCATGTCTTCGAACCTTCACACAGTTCTCGAGATTTGACAGACGCGAGAGATAAGGGACGTTGCCATCGAAAGGGAATCGCCTGTTATTCCAGGCTAGGGATGTAACCACGTCGCAACGGTAGGAGCGATCAGCAGTTGTGTCCAGGGGTTTGTGAGGGCGGGAAGAGCGCGCCAAGACCTGGTTATCTTCTGCGCTTCGGCGGGTGCTAGCTCTTTGGGGTCGTAAGCCGTCAAATACCGGTCCTGAGTGGAAAAGCTGTGAGAGCTGTACCAAGTCGGAGTGAATGCCAGAGATAACATAACATAATAGCGGCATGTCTATCGCGGATTTGGACATTAATTCCCTTCCCTTTGGCCCGTACGCTGGACCTCAGTGGTCAACAGGAAGGCTCCCCGTGAGCGGATGACAACCGTGAAATACCAAAACCGCTTCCGCTTCTTGATGCAACACCAAATTCAGAAGATGGAGAAAACGCGGTTTTTACCCCGAGGACCTACCTATCAAAAGTGGAATATCTTGGCGCCGAGTATACAAGTGTTTGCCGTTTGTGGTTCATGGTGTTGGAGAAGAGCTTGTTTGTGGTGGCGTGCATGCTTAAGGGCGCCAATTGAGTTTTTTGGGCTAGATGAATCTTTTTGGTCGTCTGTTTTTGCTTGTTTCGTTGTTTTGTTGTTTATGAAAGAAAAGCCTTCGTTCTTGAAATCATTGTTTTCCAGACAGGTGTGTGTGGATATTGTGGGGTTTCTCCGTATGCTGTCCACATTTCCAAGTGATAGCGACGGTGACCGCGCCAGGGGCGAGGGCGAGATAGGTGGTACTTTTAGTAGTAGTGGAGTGAGGAGGAGAAATATGGGGTGAGAAAGATATGTTTACTTAACCTTAACCAAGTGGTTACTTGATGTGATTGTCAAATAAATAGTTGCCATCAAGCGAAGAGTTGCCAGTGGCTTCGTTTCCGGCATGAAATTTGCAAGTATGAAAGTCGAAATTGAGGTCTGATCATTTTATATATCGTATGATGTGAATCTAGGCAACCAGTATCCGACGAAAATGATCAAGATTCCAGCGGGTTTTGGATCTTCGCGGCCGTCTCCGAATCGTCTGTTTTTTATTGTTTAATGGATAGTCAACCACGACGCTCAAATGTGCAATTCTACGACCTTGGAGATATCGAAACAACCTGCAAGAAGGTGTAATCTTGCTCTTTAGCAATTTCATTTTCGAGCTTACAACATCGAGTTTGATATGGGGTGTTTGCAGTATTCAAAACGTCGCTTTGGCTCTACTAGGAAGACTCTGCGGGGCCACTCAATTCCTCCCAAGAAGATTAGACAATGGACGGACATACCTCAGTCATCAGCCTTTTACAATTCCAAACACCATGTCCAACCATCCCTCTCATCAACATCACCATCCCCTCGCTTGCTTGTCCTCCACAACACCAATTACATAATACCCCAGCTCCTCATCACTCCCAGGTTGTCCTCCTGAGGCGAAAACCCATTGAAGGCTGATTCTGCGACGATCAGGCTTCAACCTCCAGGCCACCAGATTCCCAGTCTTGTGATTGGCTACCTTCGCCAGCCAAGCGGCGCCACATGGCTGTTTTTCTGCATATCATCTGCATCAGGATGGAGACGCCTTCAATCGGTCCAAAGGAGTTTCTGGTGACACAAAACAGGTTGATGGGGATGGGGATGGGGATGGATAGGCTTCTTTCGGATGAAGCGGTACTGTGCTGTATCGAGGTATTCTCGACGTCTGATCCTGAGATCCGGGTCTCGATTGTATAAGGTAAGGTAGGAATGAGTAAATGTGTACCTCGTGGTGGGGTTTTATGAGACCCTGGTCTGGCTTCACCAGAACACAACGAATGAGACGGTCGTTTATTTAACAGCCTGTTTTTTGTGTACTCAATCTCGTCTGTACAGCCGAGACGTATACAATGCGGAATGACCCATTCAAACAGATGGGGAGAGAATAGACGAGTTCTGCTTCTTGTTATTGACGTTTGTATACGAAGGATGTGTGAGGTATGTATGATGGAAAAGGGAAGCCAAGAACGAATCTGCCAGAAATGGAGATGAAAGTGGGAAAGGAAGGTTGAATTTGATCTTGAAGGCTCCAAGAGAGGGAAGGAAGGAATAACTGAGCCGAGAATGGAGGAGGAGGAGGAGGAACGAGGGGTTGGGAAAGCACAATGAAGGTTGATCTGATCTGAGATATAAAGGAGTAAATGGTCTTTTCTATCAACTGCACCCTCAACATCAAACATCCATCATCTCACGATCAAGCCCATACAACTCCCCCCAAAACAGCGTCGAATCAACCAATTCAACGATATGTGTATTCCAGGTCTCTGTTACGGCGAACCACTCGACCCAGAAGAAAGAGCAAGGACGAGTCGTCAAGCTGTGAAGAAGCATGGTACTGTGTATGTCTTCGTTACTCGTCTTCCTCCATTTTGCAGCATGCGGTCATTGCCTTGTCCCTCACGCCCTCACTCCCTTTTACTCTTCGTTGCGATCCGATGATCCATACACCAATCATCAAAACTGCTGCAGAACCGAATGCTAATGAAAAGAAAATAGATCCAAACCACCACCACCCATAAACTTCGTGAAGTCGAGAAGGAAAGCAAGACATAGCAGCGGAGGTGGAGGTGGAGGTGGAGGTGGAAGTGGTTGGGGTGGTGATGGGTGAGTTAACACTGTCTTGATATCTCTTACTTGACTTTTTTCAGCTGTCGAGATTCTTGACGTGACGGAGTAAAAGCTGACTTGGGATAGTGGATGTTCTGGTGGTGATGGCGGAGGAGGAGGCGGCGGAGGTGGTGGAGATGGAGGATCGTAAATCGGATATTGAAGCTTGTAATGATTGATGATTTGATACACGATCGAGGGTGAAATTGATTTTATTTTATTTTCTGTCAAGGAATGCGAAGGATGTTCATATTGGTTTTGCGATGGGTTCGGCGAGCCATAGGTATCCGAGAGTGTGGTACTGGTATTTTCTTAGTTTCCAATTAATCTCCTAATTTATCCCATTCATCAGATACTCGTATCAAGCGGAATGGGTTTTCCCCCTCTGAATTCTCATTCCTGTCTATTTAGTGATATATTTGGGATCGAATTCGCATCTTCACGAGACGTTGATCAGTGGTGACGGCAGAGTGATGGGCAGACCCCTCAATCCAACTATAAGTTCCTCCCATGTTTACGACTTGTTCATCTAACTCGAATTTCTCCAAACTACCTACCTACCTGTCTTCTCTCTTGCGATCACATCAAAACCGAACCATTTTTCACATTCTTTCATCGCCTGGATCACCATTTCCAGCCGAAGGCGCAGCGAAGTCGCCTCCCAAGGCTCAACCAATCACAGTCTCGTTTATGCAACTGCCTGCAATTCGAGTGAGGCTGAATCTCATGGACTCAACTCCTAGGTATCTACTTAATCTACTATTCCTCCGAATCAGGGAGGCTGCCAGTATCGCAATCCACTGAGTTGCTGAGACTCGGTTTATTAGGGCACACAAGCATTCTAGCTCCAGGCCTTGACATTAGCCCCTTGGAAGTCACTCATCGGGCCAAACCCACTCCAACACCTAGCATACACGAGAGAGAGGAAGAACCTGTCAGAAACCAAGCCAAAAGCACAAGGAGAGAAAGCAAGGAAAGTAACTCGCAAAAATGTGTTTCGGCACCAAACTAAAATACAACCCCAATGCCGCATCGGAGAGCGCGCGATACGCTACGTACGGTCGCAATGTCCCGCCTTCTTACTATGGGCAGGGTGGATATGGGTTTGTTCCTCCTTTCTCTGCCCCATGGAGGTTTCTTAGTAAACATGATAAAGAGGTTGGGGGTTAATAGAGAGGGTTTAACTGATGTATGAACTTTGGGTGTGGTGGGGAATAGACAACAACATGCCCCGCCAATACCGCACCATACCAAACCTCACAGGAATAATCAGAATGGAGGATATTATTATGCGGCAGGTGATTTTGGGGGGTTTTCGGGTGATGGGTAAGTTTATCTTAGTCTTCTTTTTCGTTCAAGTATAGAGAAAGAAAGTGGAGTTTGTGTTGAGTTTATGGGTTGGTGGTGGGTGGAGAGTGGTGGATAAATTTGAACTTTGGGTTGTTTTGGTTTCGGAGAATGTTTTGCTGATTGTTGATATGCAGTGGAGCAAATTATGGAGGAGGCTGGGGAGGAGGTCATCATGGAGGTGGAGGACATGGACATGGACATGGACATGGAGGTGGTGGTGATGGCGGAGGAGGATATGGCCATGGAGGAGGTGGTGATGGTGGTGGAGGAGGTGGTGATGGCGGAGGCGGAGGAGGAGGGTGAGTGCGGGAGACGTTAATGTTATGATTATGAGTTATGTCGTTTTGATTGTTTTGAACTTGGAGCGACGATGAAAATGTTATGGGATCCGTGTGTATGGTATCAAGGAGTGTGGAATTTAGCGAGCCGGAGTTCTCGATGGATCAGGAATTAGAGCAAGCGAACATTTTGAGATGCACAAATACAGTAGATTATCTAGTAGCTCCTAGAGTATAAGAACTACTGGGTATCATTGTGCTTTCAACAGTATGTCGAAATGCGCAGTCTAATGCAATACTGTTGGTAGTGTAACCCAATGACGCTCAATTCAACAATGCTCCTTTCACCCTGCTCCGAAGCACACATCAAAATCTTGCGTTCATCATACCAATCTCACAGACACCATTTGTCGATCGCATATCATTCCCAACCCTACTTCATTCGCCCAACTGGTCAAGCGGAGATAATCTTCATCGTACATATTTAACATCCACATACTTGGCACATCCCCAAACCTCACAGCTGCACAGCCAAGCACCAATGCTTCACCCAAAACAAGCAACAACATCGCGCAAAGCACGTCACAACGCATTTACGCGGACAATACCCCATCACTATCCATCCCATCCCCAGCCTAGACTAACACAAACGACGTATCATTCTCGCACATTGATGAATAATATGCTTAGGAAACGAGAAATTCAAGCATCACGTCGTTTCGCGTCCAGTCATAACCGCTTTGGGAAATACCAAGGCGCAGTCGTGGGCGAATCAGAGGTGAATTTATGTGAGAGCCTGGGGTGGCATTGCTGTTCTTTGACGTTAGTCTGCGGGTCTGAGGGGAGGAGGGCTTCTGGAAGGACGCTAGAACGTGTTGATCTCGTGGATGTGGAGTAGGTACGGCTGAACATGGGGGCTGGGTATGTAACTTTGAACTTGCTGGTGAGAGGTGTATATAAAGATGGGAGGGAGGGAAGAAATTTGAACATCATTCACACAACAACACACTTACAATTGACAAACTTTCTCTTTCAATCAACACTTCATCCAAATCTCGAATATCACACATCACCTTCGACTTTCAATCTTTTCAATACACTTCATTCCACAATGTGTTTCGGCAGCAAGAAAAAGTACGAGCCGTACTCGACGAGACCGAATGTTCGGTACTCTTCACAACCGATGACAACTGCAGACTATCAAAGAGTTTCGTACGATCACCCTGCCTGTTCACCGCAAGTTTTCGCTTACTAACGTACACACTCCAGACCTCAGCCGTACAAATACAAGAAGAAGCACAGTAAACCCAAATTTCACTTTGAGAGTAATAACGACGGAGGGTTCTGGGGAGGTGGAGACAGCGGTGGAGGAGGAGGATTCTGGGGTGGTGGTGATGGAGGGTGAGTCTCTCTTTGTTGATACATACGTGATAATTGTACTGACTGTGAATAGCGGTGGTGGTAGCTCTGGAGGTGGTGGTGATGGCGGTGGAGGTGGCGGCGGTGGAGGAGGATGCTAGGTTGTCGACGTACTGTATCAACTTTGTACGATCTGATGATTTATGAATGTTTATAGGTTTGGGAATGATGTATTTTCATGTTTTGTACACTGGTTTTGGTGTTTGGGGTATACAGTGGCGCGCGATATAAATGGGGAATTCAGATCCATTGCATATGATTCTCGTTCCGATTATTTGTTGCTTTGTATGATTGAAACATGTAATACGGAGAACGTATTATTACTTTCGCAAACCGCTAATACAAAGTGTAACTCTTGAAGGGAGGGTTGTTCGAGATAACAAACAACAGAGGGAGACCTTTCGCTAAGACTTGGTCTCTGGTCAATTGTGGGCGGTGACCCTTCATTTTAATCTGCAAATAACTCCATTGGGCAGAAAGTCACGAGGGACTATCAAATACAAGATTTGTTCTTTATGTAAAAGGATTTCAATACATAAAGTATACACTAGGACTTTCCAGGAACTCTTCAGGTTATAGTCTAGTGAGATGTGATTCATTTCTGCCAACAGAAATCTTGCGACTGTTGCTGCAAAAGGGTGTAAATATGCACATGCGGTCAAAGAAAGGCTTTAAACCTCTGCAATATGCTGTACGTTTTGATCAACTAGAAGCATTTCAGATCCTACTCGAATATAGAGCCGACACGCAAGTAAAGGATAATGATAGGAAGTCATTGCTTCATTGTGGTGGTACATCGGCGTCACTCGAACTCTTCAGCACCATTCTCGATTGTGTGTAAGATGTAATGAGAACATCACCTATCGATACACAATAAACGTGCTACGTCAAGGCTACAGATGGTGGATTACTTGCCCGAAAGACAGACTTCCAAGCCATCATTGCTAACATTCAACTTCGCGCCTCTGAACTTCTCATTCAACCTGTCCGGTACTTTCGACAGTCTCTGGTCGTCGCTACCATCTTCATAAGCTATCAAATGCTTTGAAAGCTGTTCATGTCCAGATTTTGAAGGTGCTGTGGATGGAGGAGAGCCCTTCGCTCCAGCGACTGGTGATGACTCAATTTGGCCTCTATCTGGTAGGAAACCTTGAGCATACGAATTCCCCAATGAAAAATGATGTGATAACTCGGCATTCGCTATAGACTCAAGTCTAGTACTCGATGTAGAGTGCATATAGCCAAGAGTAGATGTTAGTCTGGATGTCAAATCTGATGTTTCGGGAGCTGAGTGCACGGATTATGGCGGTACAGTGATATGTGGCTTGGAACTCGACCTTGTCGTACTAGCTGATACGTCAAAGAACATATCATCTAATAGAAAATTCTCATACCAATCCTCCTTCGCCTAATTGTCAAATTTCGTAGTTTTAGAGACTGTAGTATGCATGATTCGTACTAAGAGATCGAAAGAAGTCATGAACCACATATCGTGTTTGTCCACTCTTGTACTTAGCCATATTAATCTTTCCGCACGTGGTATTTTTAACCTACTTGTGAAAACATGAAGAAGGATTTGACTAATTACGTCCCTGGTATTCTAGTCACTTCCCAGTCTACCTAGAAGTCTGACTGTATTCTCAGAGAAGGAGTCAATCAAACGACTTGCTTTGCCGAATTCGAAGTCTACAAGTGGTCCTGACCGAGAAAGTTGTATGTTTATGGCTCCAAGGTCAGTAGTATCTCCTGGATTGGCCTGGACTTCTCTCTGTCTAGAATGTTCAAGAGATCTTGCAGTGAGGTAATTCGGAAACTCTCTTTGGGACACAGGTCTACCAGGATCTCTAGTGATTCGAAATATCCAGAGACGGCAGGACTTAGCTACAGGTCTGGCCGTTGTAATCCAAAAGTGATGAGAGCACAGAAGAGCCTCTTACCTTGAGCACCATATTTATAAATTCTTTATCATGCACACATATTGCATGATGATACCCGGTTCTTCCGTGACCATCTTTCTTGGTCAGGTCGGGGTTTTGTTCCAGTATTAGCTTGGCAAATTCGTGCTTGCCTTTCCGGACCGTTAATTAGGTGAAATGGAAAAGCTAAAGTCATTGAGCCGTGCCATCAATTTATCTAGAGTTGAATACATAACAAGCCCAGCAGCATGCTCAATGCCAATTTGTCCGTGGTCCATCAAGTATCGGAATAAAGCTTTGTGCGCTAGTAGTATCTCATCGTGGTCAATCATTGCGCACAAGGATGCTGGGAATATATCCGCACCTTCTTCAACCAACCAGTCCGCAACATCAAAAACACCGACCGTGCATGCATAATCGAGAGGTGAAAGAGCCATCGAATCAGAGGGGGGCGCTGCATTGATCAACGCACCTTTTGAAACCAGGAATTTCACCGTTTCTAGCTTGTTACTTCTACAAGCACAGATGGGTGGCCCCGTGTCTCTGCTGCTACCTTTCGCCCTCTTTTGGTAAGAATCTCAATGTCATCCCAGATCTCTAGGTAGAAGCGAACAATGCGACTTTTCCTGCATGAATGACGAGATGTAGCGGTGTGAACCCTTCATCATTGATAGATTTGATATCTGCACCCTTTGCGATCAATAATCTAATAGTATCGAGGATGTCTACTTTAGCATACGCAGCAAGCGCCAATGGAGTCAACTTCAGTTCTTTGTCCGTCATTTTGGTGATCCGCTCCTTAAACGCATCGACCAAACCCACGACCAATGCCTCCAGAGCTACTCTGTTCTTGCAAATGCTCCAATCCCTTTCCAAGCCAAGTCGTATTATTTTGAGCTCGAACTTCTTGAGGATTCAGAAGGCACCAGGTAAGTACCATACTGTGCCTTATTGAGCATTATTTGGTGCTTGTTGCGTTTCTAACATATTCACAAAACGGGTGCTGTTGGGGTGTAGCGATTGGCCTGGCTTCTAGCCCGCTCGATACTGATGACCATCTTCCAGGCTGGCCAAAGAAAAAACGATCAAGATTCTGTTCCGAATAATTGCTCATATTCGCCAGCCTTCTTGACATTCGGCACATTTGTTCTTTCATCAACTCAATGCACCCCATCGCCGAATGATGGCAGCATGCGAAGCATTATACCCTATCAGCACGTCATTTCCATGTTTTATGTCGTTTCGAGCTGGCTGTAGAGGAGGAGGGGACTTCATAGATGCGGCGGATATTCGCGAGGCCAACGATCGCAAGTGTCTTCGTTATTGGATCTTTGGGATGCATTAGGCACAGTCTGGGAACTGTGTCAATAAGCCATGAAATCTGTATTGTTATGTATAGAGTCAGTATAGATATGTATGGAATTGAGTTGACAGTGTTCATATACGACCGTATAAAATAAGTAGATGGCAAGATGTGCAGAGGAAAAGCTTGCCACTTCCCTAATCTTTTCAAGCCATCAGTTCCACCACGACTCTGGATTTTGCAAACAACACATTGATGAACTCACTAAATTTTGCGTCGTAAATCTTTTTTGGCGGGTTCCTCTGCTTCGTCGGGCTCAAGAATTCGAAAAAGGATTTGTTTGGAGAGGTTGCGATGCAGATTCGATTCGGTATTTCGCAGCGGAGAATTCATAGCGCTTGAGGAGGAACAAACAGAAAAGAAGCACGATCAATACTCAAGAGATTCTCAGTACGAAGAATCTTATGTTTGAACAAATTGACATAAATGAGAATAGCAGAATTAGGCTGGTGGCCCTTGTCTGGGTGCCGCCAAGAAAGTCCAAGTTTCTCAGATGGCGATACCTGTCTCTTTTCAAAACCATTCAGGGTAGAGAATTCGTAGAGATTAGATTGGTATCTTATGGAAGTGGTAATTGTTTCCTCTCCGTGCGATTATTGTAGATTTATCATAGGCTGTGAAAGGTCGGGCGGGAAGGGGGTTTTCCTCAGGGCGAGGCGCAGAAGGCATACCATAGGCTTTGGAGGACAATACTAAAATCATGCCCGCGGTGTCCGATGATTGTTCTGTATGAGATTATTGTACACTTCTCGTAAGCTAAGCTACTGCGAATGGAGGAGTATATTCGAAGTTATTTCGAACACAATTGTTTTACAGCTACGGAGTTAATAGGCTAATGCAGGTCGGGGCCAAACTCAATAATCTGACTCTGAATTCGCAAAAGTCGATGACCCCATCGTACAATATTCCAAGGAGGATGAGGGAATTTAATTGCATGGTACACTTGTGTCTTCAACCCACAGACATAAAAATCGATTGGTGTTTTGTTAATTAGGAGTGGGGTAAAAGTATATTAGATTCGTCGTCACGTGATGACAAACTCCATCCCATCGGCTCGCTTTACAAGCATCTCCCACCCCCTCTCCCCTCTCTTTCCCGACGAACCAAAACAAAACCCCAGAACCTTAATACAACATTCGAGGATTGGCACGCGTCACATCTCGCTTACGAGGAGGTTGATAATCAACCATGTTATGATTCAGCAGAATTACCCGGCAAAACAAAACAAGTGCAATTTTCTCCAAGTTCCCCCCCAAAAAGCCACGCAGTGGACCCGAGTGGGTTCGTTTTAAGGTCTCGCCACCAACGGCATTTGAGCATCTTGGTTTCGGCTTGTAAATTCTGCATGAAGGTACATTATACACCTCGGTTTGGTGGGCGGTGGGAGGCCGATGATTGTTAGTAACATAGTACATGGCTTGATTGCGAATTTGCACCAGGCCAGGGGACGAATAGCCGCCATGCGTGAGGTGATTATGGAAGCTTCGAATTGTTAGCGCGAGTCAGGTGGAAAATTGTCTGGCTTGCAGTACCATAGTTGTCTGTATTGATTATTGATAGATGGGATGTTATTCCGGAAGAAGTGCAGTGATTGCATCGATTTTTCTCCATCTTACTTGGCAATTCTAAAATGGCGACTTCACTCCACCGTGCCAGGGCACTGGAAAGTATATTAAGAAGACAATCCTGCCTTTCTTCGCTTTCATTATTCTCACCACATCACCATCCAAAACATTCAAGTTCACTCGCATCGGCTTCACTCAAACAACTAAGTCCAATTCCATTCCTACACACTCAGTTCCAAACACCAATCACAAATACATCTTCCAACAAAATGGCATCCAAGCAATTCCTCGAAGCAATTCAAAGCCGCCGCACCCTTTACCAACTCAAGAAAGAATCTCCCATCCCAGACAGCCGCATCCAAGAGATCATCAAGGAAGCCGTCCTCCACACTCCCTCCTCCTTCAACGCACAATCCACCCGCGCCATTCTCCTCCTCGGCGCTGAGCACGACAAGCTCTGGGACATCACCCGTGAGATCTTGACCGCCATCGTGCCAGCTGAGAATTTCGCTTTCACCGATGGAAAGTTGAAGGCTTTCAAGGGTGGTTATGCTACTGTATGTTCTTCCTTCTCTCAGTATCCTCTCTCCGTGTGAGAAATAAGAGACTAATTACTTTGTTAAAAATTACAGATCCTCTTCTTCATCGACCGCCCAACCGTCCAAAAACAACAAGAAACCTACGCCGCCTACGCCGACAAATTCCCCGTCTGGGCCGAGCAATCAGCAGGAATGACACAATTCGCCATCTGGACCGCCCTCGAGCTCGAGGGTCTCGGAGCCAACCTTCAACACTACAACCCCATTATCGACGAGAAGGTTCGCGCAGAGTGGAATGTCCCTGCCAGCTGGGATTTGGGTGCGCAGTTGGTGATTGGTACACCTGAGGGAGCGGCTGGCGAGAAGCAGTTCTTGCCTATCGAGGAGAGATTTTTGACTTATGGTGCTTAAAGGATTGTTTGTTTGAGGTTAAACGAACAACTGAATACATGGAGTTTTGGGGCATAGCGATGCTTGGTTGCATAGCGGAAAGACTAGATCTTTTTTAAATCACTAGCCGAAAGAATTAGAAATAAAGATGTGGAAGCAAACAGTTAAAGCACTTCGTTCCCTTTTTTTTCATGTTGATGTTCATTCTCAGCTCGAATTTCATTTCACATCCCCCACCCTCAAACTATCTTCAAGCCTGAATCCGTTATCCTTCGTTCGAGAACAAATCAATGGAGGGGTAAATCTCGACATCTCCCCTCCACCAACCTCTGCCTCACCTCTGCATTACAGCTGTATCGAGAATTCTTCGGCACGCCCACCCTCCCACCAGACGTCATCGACCCATCCCACCGTAAACGACAGCGACATGCCCATCCCACACGCCACACCGAAAATAATAGGGGCCGAAAGGGGTATGGACCAATGAGGACAACTCGGTCATGAAAATTGAGATCTGACCGCATGGCTTGGCATCGCCCCTGTCAGCCTAGGAACAGTATTTGCTGCTCGTATTCTCGTGTCTGTGTCAGGGGTTTGTGTTCGGTTGATAGGATGAATTTTGGCGAGGAAAGCGATGGAAAAGTTGAAAGAGGATGAGCATGAAAAGGAAATAGTAATCACCTTGTACTTGCTCTCGCATTATTGTGATTATGTATTAAATAGCACTACTGAATCTTACGATTTTGATTCATTCTGGAGTAATAATAGAGTGGTGAAAACGATGAGACAGCAATCATCAGAAAAGCATACAAGTGTCAATAAGAAAAGTAATACTCGCACCAGCCGGCTGCTGTGATATGGAGCTGCAATGAAAACTTGATAATCTCACCGCCATAGATAAAGAGCCCTTGGCTGATAATGTTGATTCTCTATCTGACAAGGAAAACGTATCAATAAAATCACGCTTTCATTTCATCCCGTGAGGATTCTTCTCTATCGCATGAGAGGTCTGTAGAAGCAAAAGGAAAGGAAGCAAAAAGCATCACCACGCAAACTCTTCCAACTCATTTATCCTCCTTCTATACCTCAATCTCCACCATCTATCAAAGAGTCATAAATTGACCTCCTATCTAAATAGGTTCATCCCTCGGCTCAATCATCACCTCATTAACAGCAACATGCTCCGGCTGCTTCAGCGCAAAGACAATCGCGTTCGCAACATCACTCGGATCAAGCACCTTCGCACCACTCGGCTCCCCATATTTCTTCAACGCCTCCGCATCCGTCGACATGCCCAGAAGTTCAGTTTCGGTATTTCCAGGTTGAACACTTGTAACTCGCAATCCTGATCCGGCAGTCTCAACACGAAGTGCTTGAAGCGTGGCTTCAACGAAAAATTTAGATGCAGAGTAGACACCCAGACCAGGGAAGACTTTGCGACCTGCATCGGAGGAGATAGCAACGATGTGGCCGGTGCCGCGAGAGAGGAAGGATGGGATGGTAGAAGAGAGACAGTGAAGAAGACCTTTGCAATTTACGTCGACGGTACGTTCCCAGTCGTCCGTGTGTACATTTGCCATCATAGTGAAATACATGACGCCGGCGCAAGAGACGAGGATGTCAATTGGACCTAGAGTTTCAGTTGTGGTTCTCATGAGAGACTCGACTTGGTTTTTGGATGTGACATCTGTTTGGTGAATGAGGACTTTGACGCCGTGGGGTGTGAGTTTGAGTTTGAGCTTTTCGAGAGCAGGTGTGCGGCGTGCGGCGAGAGCGATGTGTGCGCCTTCTCGAGCGAGGGCTTCTGCGACAGCAGCGCCAATCCCGGATGATGCTCCTGTGATGACAGCGACCTTTCCACTAAGAGGACCTTTGATCTTCAATTGTGAGAAGTTGGAGATCTCTCCGTTGTGGGTTGGTGGTTCGTTGAGCCAGCCCCGACCGAACCAGTTGCGAGCGTAGGTTTCGAGTAGCTTGATGTCAATCTTAGGTCGATCGATGCCTGAAAGCACGGGTTTCGTGGCCGCGTCACCAAGAATGGTGATGCACTTCAAGAACTCGACAGATGGCATACCTCCTCTGAGGATATCGACTGTGAAAACTCCATCACCCCCCTTGGTTGTTCCTCGCTTCTCAGTCCAAAGCTTGACCCATTCGTCCCAGGCAAGTGGCTTCGTTGGGTATCCTATTACGGCAAGATCGTCAAATAGAGCTTGAGTATTAACGGGATTAGAGTCTCCAATGTGGAAGACTACTTGATCAGATGGCATGTGATTTGAGAGCGCAATAATAGCTTTGCTGACGAAATCAACTGGTGTCATTTCCGCACGCCAGCCTTCGATGTCCGGAGCGTAACCAAGATGCAAAGATTCGACAATGATAGCAGTGAAGAGATCGTAGGAGTTGGTAGATCCAGAAACACTGTGGCCGCTGATGGTTCCTAGACGAATGATTCTGACAGGCATTCCACGTTTGCTGGCTTCGTGCATGAGCTCTTCAGCCACCCACTTCGTTTGACCATAGCCATCGACCAACTTTGTTGGTACTGCTTCAATCTCCACCTTTGAGCTCTCCGGCCAACTCTCGGGTGAAGGTGGCAAGATACCATTTGTAGAAATATATTGGACCGTAGCACCACTTTGACTAGCAAGTCTCAAGACTTCTCTAGTACCGCCAACATTGGCATCCCGGAGAGGAGCATAAGGATAAACCAGATTAACGGTAGCACCAGCGTGGATAATAACATCCACTCGTGCTGCAAGATCTTCAAAAGCAGCAGGTGCAAGGCCGAATCGTCTGCGCGACAAAGTTCCTGGGAGAACCTCGATGCGGTTTACAATTGAATCGTGCCACAAACCAAGATCGAGAAGATTTCTTCGAAGTCTGGCGAATCCTGCTGGTCGATCACCCTCCTGTGGATCGTTGAATCTTACCAAGCAAATAATTCGGGCAGTCGTGCTTTCTAGCAGATCGGCGAGCAAAAAGGCACCCAAGAAGCCAGTCACACCAGTGAGGAAGACAGTCTTTGCCTCACTTAATGCTCGGAACTTTGCACCGTTTGACTTGATTTCATCAGCAAGTGTGGCATCTGCGCGTAGAACAGCGGGCAAATCTGCTTGAACAGCTGCTGTACGTCCATCTCGAATATTGCAGACAACTTCCAAATGCCCCTCAAGAGTTGGATTTACAACAAGTCGAGCGACAGGAACTGACAATCCATAAGCCCGAGAAAATTTTGTAGCTAGATCCGCAAGGGTCAAGGAGTGACCGCCAAGATCGAAGAAGTTGTGTTCGGGTGTGATATTCTTTGCTGACATGTTGAGGGATGCTGCCCACAGCTTGGCGATAGATTTGACGTTGATCTCAGTATCAAGCTCCTTCTTTTTGCCATTGGTAGCATTTCGCGACTTGATGATTGATGGGTCAGGCAAGCGCTTAAGATCCACCTTTCCAGAGACTTCATGGGTAGGGAGTTCCTCTACCTCAATCCACAAAGCGGGAATCATGTATTGAGCCAAAGATTCGGAAAGTGTCTTTCTTGCAGCTGGACTGTACCCAGATTCGTCGATCACAACGTTCGTTCGGCCTTCTAAGTTTTCCTTGTCCCGAACAACATATGCAACAAGCTGCTTATCGAGGCCTTCGCCCCATCCAATAACGGCGCAATGGCTGATGGCCAGCAATTTGCAGATGGCATGTTCAACCTTTCCAGGAACAACCGAGTACCCTCGAATCTTCAACATGGCACCAACACGGCCCGTGATCTCAAGAACACCGGATGGAAGCAGCCTAGCCAAATCCCCCGTTCTGTACATGCGAGCTCCCGAAACCTTGCTAAAATGGTCCGGAATAAAAGCTTTGGCGGTGGTTTCAGGAAGATTGAGATAACCGCGAGCGAGAAGATTTCCTCCAACGAAGAGTTCTCCACTAGTTCCACTTTCTACCGGCTTTTCGTTCTCGTCAAGAATATAGATATAGTCTGGCTCCATTGGTTGACCAACAGGACAGAATGGGGAATTGAGATCAATGATCTCCTTGATGTCTCCACATGCAATCTCGTGTGTTTCGCTGGCACTGTAGCAGTTCAACAGGCGAGTGTTTGGGAGTGCTTTCATTGCTCGGGTAGCAAGATCTGTGGTAACGACTTCTCCATTCAACCAGAGACTCTTGAGCTCTGGAAGCTCAGATCCAATCTTTGGGTGTCTCGAAAGGACCGCAGCGAGAAGGGTTGGTGTCATCAGAGTCTCAGTGATGCGTTTTGATGCCAGCATGTCAACCAGAGCGACTGGATCATAGCTCGTGTCATCAGGAACGGCAACAACGGTTGCACCACGAAGGAGGGGACGTAAGATCTCCCATATGAAGAAAACATTGCAGGCAACTCGATCACCAGGCCCAAGATCACTAAGGCGGAACCTCAGATCGTATGAGAGTACTGGGGCTCTGTGTGGGTTGCCAATTCCTTTAGGCTTTCCTGTGGTACCTGAGGAGTATGACACAAAGGCGAGTCTTTCGAGGTCATCTTCAGCAGGTAGTGGAGCAGCCTCTTTCTTCCCATTTGGTTGCGATGAGCCATTGACTTCAACTTTTGGCTCGTCGAGAATAATCAAGGGGATTGAAGCCTTGATTTGACCCTGCTGGGCGACATGTGTAACGATAACAACTGGCTTGGCATCCTCAATAACATCTGCCAGTAGACCTGGAGGGTACGCAAGTTCGAGAACTAGAAAAGCACCCCCAGCGCGAAGAGCAGCTAGACATGCAATCACATAGTCTGCAGTTCTTCCCATCAGGACACCTACAAGAGAGTCGCGGCTGACTCCATGATCTCTCAGACGCTGAGCGAGGTCGCTGACTTTCTCATTGAGTTCAGCATAGGTCAATTTGGTCGTCTCATCTTCTAATGCCACAGCAGTAGGAGTTATTTTGATTTGTTTGCTGATCAGAGCAGAAATATCTTTTGTAATATCAATCACTGGAGTGCTTCTCTACCACATGTCAGAACAAATTGTTGAATTTTGCTGAAGGAGCGGTGAAGGGGGAGACTTACATTGGAAGAAGAATTGTATTTTGAGGCCCCATCTAATGAATTTCCATTCTTCAATTGATCCTCATTTTTGAGACTGGTAGGATTCTTGGAATGCGATAGCGGGCTGCGTTGCGTATCGGTTTCGTCATCCACCGACTGGTGGCCGTTGGTCGCACGCGACATCACTGCTGAGTCGATTGCAGCACGGCCTATGTGTCTCTGGCTTTCTCTACTTTTCAAACAAACGCTGAGTTGCCTCCCTCTTAATTGAGATAAAGACAGGTGTCCAGGAGAGAATTGAGGTGTGAAAGACGGGACAGAAAGTTGGACGTCGAAATATTTAGTGGCGACCGATCTCACCAAAAATTGAGTGGGGACCGCCAAGATTAGATGATCACTTGGCAATGTGAACAACAACGACAAATTAGAGGGGCAATAAGGTGATCAGGGGTTATGTACTTGAATTTGTATCACTAACTACTTAATCAAAAATCTGGGGGTGATAGATTTACATAAATATCTCATGAAGTACCCCGGTTGTGGTGTTTTCAAGTTCTACTACAGAGAATGGCTTCACGTGCTCACCCCACCCCCACCATACTCAGATCGTTGTGAAAGATCACCAGGAAGAAGTAATCTGACTTGCAGAATTCGACATATTCTCAATAACACTACAGTATCAAATCCGATCATTAGTACCGCAACTTCACTGGCTCTTATTATGCTGTGAAGCCATATCTTAGGCGATGGGAGTCGTCCCACTATCCCCTGTGCTCTTTCACGTAGCGGCACAATTCTCCTCCATTGTCTACGGAACATCAGACAAAAAGGAAGCTTTCGTGAAGGTCAAAATCATCGCATTGCTTTAAAATGAACAAAATACCACTGAACAAATCCTCACCACTCTTCCTAAATTAAAGTTCTCTGTCCTACGCATCACGTCACCTGTCCCTCCTCACCTCGAACCATTCCTCATCCTCCCTCAAATCAAGCAAATTATACTTCTCAAACGAATAACACCACAATACACCCGCATAAGGGGCATAGAAGGTATCACCTTCCGAAAGCCTCTGTCACGATCCCCAAATCCCCTCGCCCAGATCCCTAAAACACTCACTATCATCCTCAATCGGAAGTATTTGCGTAACATCCACGCAAAGAAGCGATATTCAGGCAGCGGCGCGTATAATTCAACCCGCCATTAATTTTATTGTCGGACAGCGTGGTGCACGCCGCATATATCTGCTACTACGGGTGTAGAGATGACTCTGGCCGAGAGAAGGTTGCGGTTGGCATCTTGGGGGTTGGTGGGTGTGTCGATGGAAAGAAGTTGAAAATGGCCGTAGGGGATCACAAGAATGGTGCGGATTCCTTTCGTGCAATCGGTATATGGAGGACGACTGAATGTGTCTGTCTTGTCATATGGATCAAAACCCGACCAACTCTCGTCTTCGACCTCGATGCGGATGTGCATATATACATGTGCTCATACCCATGGAGCAAACCCTTCAATTCGAGAAGTGCTCTCACTTGCGCACTATCCAACGATACCTGGTCGTATGAAAGTGCTTCGAATGGACGGAACTTTTCCGCATTTCATTTATCTTCCACTGCTCTCTGTTTTCCCGTTTCTATAATCCGCTTGGCCAAGCCGCTGAACTCTTTGCTTGTCATCTCATCCCTTCAATTGCCCAGAGACTGATCATCTCGCTCATCAAAAAGACAAACTGGAAGCTTTCTGAAAAAGCCATCCTCTCTCACAATCTCCGGATATCTCATCGTCTGACAAACTTCCAATAAATCCTTAGGCCGTCGTGTTTTCTTCCCTGCGGTTGTAGATTGACGAGGAAACGGAGCGTTGAACGTGGGAAAGAAATACGTGCCAACGATCAAAGAGAGTCACAAACCCTGATGACGCTGTTTCCTCCAAAGACAATAAATAAATGAGCATTCGCGAGCTTCGTGACGGAGACGGTCGAGTTTGGCGTGCACCCATTCAATCATTTTGGCTTTCTATGCAGTGGATTAAGTTATGGAAGTCGAAGAGCATTTTGATTTCTGAGATGGAAGGAGGTTTAAAAATCCCGCTTATGGTATGGAGAGTAGGAATTGTTTAAATTGGGGGTTGGTGGGTGAGGGTTGGACGATGATGGCGAGGTGAGTTATTCTGACCTGGTTAAATAGGTGGTCAGTTTAAGTATATACTGTGGGCGGGGGTTTTGAGAGAAGTGTCTTGTGATGTGGTGATACTCACTGCGATCATTGCCGCGTCAAAAGCGACGATGTTGGCAGATCCAACTCTCCAGATGTGATCTGGAGCCCCGAATTGCCATATTTTATGGAGATGACGATAGGTTAAGGCTAGAAAGGTTAAATCGTGAAATGGGCTAATCCGCTGAAGATGAAGTTGAGGAGTTCTGCTGAGAGAGAAAGGAGAGTGGGCATTATAGTATGTGATGGAGGCTCTGAGACGGGAGATTACTGATGCATTAACAAAATGTATATGAGAAGGTTGAATGGTTGAGCGGAGAGTTGTGGTCGAGGAGGTATCTCGACAAGTATCTGCTTCACAATTGTACGACTTCGCAAAATCTAGCAAAGTTACCCAAAACAGAATTACTGGCGTAGTATGAGGAATGATTCGAATGAAAATCATTTCATTGTTTTTACTTGATAATTCCCAAAGAGGTGAGATTTGCAATTAAATAGAGAGAGACAGACAAGATAGTTCCATCACCCATCATCCCGTCCGATCATAAATAATCCGGGCCATTCCCCATCCATCCATAAAAAGAAAAAGCCATACCAAACAATATCATAACATACCCACATACATCCCAACAAACAAACAGGCAGACACTGTATTTCTAGGCTCCATCTATCTATATGATGCGATGCCGACCCAAATACTATCCCTTTCCTTCTGCCAACGCCAAAACGCCTTAGATATCAATTCCATCAACTACAATACCCTTCTTCCATTCATACTGCAGAACACGCTGAACTTCAGCAGCCGCCTCCTCGCTGACCATGATGCTAACTAGATACAAGCTAGCGTCAAGGCCGCAGGTAATTCCTCCAGCAGTGATGACACGAAGGCCACCAAGACGAAGGGAGGCACGACGGGCATTACTCTCGCGACGGGTGTTGCTTTCTTTCCAGGCGTTACTGCCCTTTTCGGCCCATAGAGGGACGTCTAGCATCCGACTTGCGTCGAACATATGGGTTCTCATCTGCGTTACCGAGATCGAAGCGGAGGTTGTTCACGACGTATCTCTCCTCGACAACATCAGTGCGTTCAGTCAAATCGCGTTGAGCAGCCTCGCTTGCGATTTTTTCAAACTTAGCGTAGAAGTCTGGATGTGTGGTGGCGGACAAACCGGAGAGGATGCCGGCCTGAGCAAGGAAGAGAGAGCCGGTGCAGATTGAGAAGATGGTGCGTTCTCGGTCGGGATGTTTCTTTTGGAGGTCAGAGAAGGCTTTGATGAGGCCAAGAGGTTCGGATTTGTTTTTAAGGACACCATCGGTTCCACCGCCGGGGATGATGAGAATGTCGAATTCGGCGAGACGAGCGTAGGCTTCTTTGAAGTCGATGTTGGCGCGGAAGCTGGCGCCTTGCTTAGATACTGTGTGTTCGGAGGAGGAGACAAAGGTGGGTTCGAATGCCTTAGTGGCTGGTTGTGGAGAGTCAGTAAATGAGGGGTCGAGAGGGGGGATTTGGCACATGTGGTAAATATGGGGTGACGAGGTTGGCAGATGCCAGAATTGATGGGAATCAACTCAGATGGAGGGATTAAGCTTACCTGGATCATTGATATTGTGCTGAGCATAGGTCAAGACTTCGAGGGGGCCGGTGAAGTCTAGAGCATCCATCTCAGGATCTGTGATGCGTTAGTATACATTCTGGGATGTGCAGGGGAGCTCGAAAAGTGTAGATAAAGGTTTGGACTGTTCATTGATGCTCCATCTTCATGGCAATGACTCTGTCGTGCAAATCCAGATGGCAGACGGTGTGGAAATTGGCAATTGACTTACGCAGTGTGAAAAGTACTTTGATGACTTCGGGGGTTGACATGATTGCGACTGAAGAGTTTGAATGGCGGGGAGAGTATGTGAAATAGTAGTAGACTCGATTGAGATTGCTGGGAGAGATGAATTGGAGTTTTGTTGATGGCAGGTTGATGAAGGAAGAAGGAGAGGAAGAAGAGAGAAGAGAGAAAGTTTGATTTAACTGCCTTACCTCTAGCTTCAGGGCCAGGGCAGGTCAGAGGTCACGCAAGTTGATCATTCGCTTTGCGGGGTAAGAAAGCGCGGGGTCGGAAGCGAACCGCCTTGGGCCTAGCGGGTCTTGTTCACGCGACTGTTCATCGATGGTTTTGATGTCGTACAATGTTATTTAGGCTGGAGGCTTTATCTATTGATCGTGATGTGATCGAAGCACTCAATTAGCATTCTTTCTAGCAATTTTTGGTGATGATTCTCAAAGAATTCCACGAGTATACGGATTCACAACGTCCACGCTAGTCCTCGTCTCACGAGTCAGGACCCACTTAGTCGTCATTGCTTGACCATCCCGTCCTTCCCCTGCCAGACGACCAGCAGAGTACGGAAACACTTGACCTGCTGCATTTTCGATCTGGCAGTCATTAATGGTGAACTGAGATGCATAAAGATGATTGTTTCCATTTTAATCTCGTGTTGCGTACTCATCTGTGTGTGATCGGTGGTGAGATCGTAAGATATATCACCCTTGGCATTTGGTGGTGGCATGCTTGAACAGGAGACTTTGGAGTGTGTTTGCAACATCGTACCTCGTACCTGAATGCCCTGACATCTTTCGTCCCAGAGAGTTCTATTAAATAGGATAGATGACAGGCATCAAGTTGCTTGATACTGCTGTTCCCTCAAGGAACCTTTGCGACCTCGTTTCTTTTGCTACTGGGAGTTCACGCCACAAAAGCATCACCAACATGTCAATTATCCTAGCCTTAAGACAAAATCTTCGGGCAGCCAATTTTTACTCACATCATGCACACTAAAGTGCTGGAGACAGACTACAATTAAGATACATGGTGAATGCATCCCTAATTCTATAATCCAGAGCTCCAGCTTACCCTTGGCTTCATTGGGGACACATGAAAATGCTCCATCTGATATCAACGAAAAGATTTCATATTCCTGTAGATGGCTCGTCTAGACCTCTATGTATGCTTAAGATAGTAAAGTGCCTGCATATCTCACCACAGATGATTTCACATCCTTTTTGTTGCATGTCGCTCAGTTCGAATTTCATCATGGTAACGCCACCCACGTGACATCAGGACAGTACTGTTGTTCGAAGAATGCTCTGCATGAGAGAACTTCGACTTTAAAAGATGATGTATTTACTAGAGTTCCCATCATGCCAAGTATACCTGTCTGATCATTGCAGTTGCAATTTCTGAAGTCCCAAACTCAAACATAGTCACGTGCCATTCCAGCACCTTCCTCTCTCCCCTTTTACGTCTTCCTTGATAGCCGTCATCCTTCCCTCATTCATCACCACCACCCTTTCTTTCTTTTTCTACGCATAAAAATACCTCACCAAATCATTGTGCATTCACCCACCAAAAATATCTCCGAGGACCGGACAGCGGAACCACAAGAATACAATTCAGGAACAGATCGGTACCTTACAAACTGCCTGCCGTACCCTCGACCGTGTATAGAGTGTATAGAGTAATCCGTCTGTCAATCTCGACTTTTCACAGGCTAAAGTCAAAGTTCAGCGTTTTCAGTCAGCGTGCGACGCCGAGATGAACGGTAAACGATATTACTCGGTTCGGTTGAACACTCGCTTGGGGAAGTATTGAAGCAAGGGATGGAAAGTAAGAATCGGTTGCAAGGTAAAATCATTGGCGGATGGGTAAGTAGGCTATGGGCAAGACAAGAGAATACGACGTTCACCTTCGCAGTGACCGGCTTGTTGTGTCTGGGTGGCTTGTGGTCAAAGCCTGTGGTCTGTGGTAGCTATGATAATTTCCAGCTTCGAGGCTTTTCTCTCACACCGCTTGCTTGCTTTCGCGTCACCTTTCCATCTTCACTGTATATATTTTCCGCAGTACTCATATTCGTTGAGTCCAGTCGTTACTGTAGTATAGTACACGCACCCTCCCGTCCAGTCCCACCATCAGTCAAACTCTCTGACGGATCTAATCAAATCAAAAAATCTGATAAGATCCAACTCTCCAAATCCTCAACCCAACAAACGGCAATTTCAATTCCCTACACTAGCTCCCCCCACTCGGAAATGGACTCATCTCCCCGGTCGTTTTATTAGATCTAAAGGAAAAATGTTCCAGTCTAGCCTCTCCTTTTCCCCTTCCTGGCCTGGATCGAAATTTCACCCTGGATCAAAAATTCACAAGGAAGACCTCTCCAAAGACTTGGTTGGTGGATCTGATAAGATTTGGATCTCAAGCACCTTGTCTTGTCACATTGTTCGTGTTAGTCGGCTTAACGATCCCATCCTCGGGACGCGACTTCGGCTCTTTGCTTTCGTGCTTTCGGCTTTCCGCGTTAACTCTACATCTGATTTTCTTTGCTTTCCATCCGTCCATTGCCCTCGGCAAACTGCGAGGTTTATCGTACTGTGCATAGTAAATAGATCCATACGATACTGACTGTACTTATCACCAAAAAGTGAGCTGACACCGGAACTCTCCGGCAAGCGTCAAAAGCTCAGAACACGTGCTTGATTTTTGACCCGAGGGAAAGGAAAAGGAGAACGATGGGATCGTCCGGAAGAGCAGTGAAAGGGGGGCCGGTGAAGGGGTTGGAAATTGCATTCCGTTGTGGTGCTTGCCGGTCACTGCTACCTGTAACTAGGGAGGAGGAAATGTCAGGTTAGGTTAGGTTGGTATTGTCGGTATTGTTGGGGTGCATGGGATAGGGTTTAAGTGGAGTGGGATATGTACTCCGGGAGGTTTGACGTGCTCCCCTCTCGTGAGCTCCTCCAAGCGAAGCGAGAAAAGGGACTTTGTTGGGATGAGACGGGAGGTGGGATGATTTTCACAGAGAAGTGTCCGTTGGAGAAAGAAACATCAGGATATATCAGGAGATCCCAAGGTACGCTCTTCCAGCCATCGTTCTTCCATTTGAATTGAATGAAGCAGATTCGGAATTGTCGTCGAAAGGCTTTGATTCTGTTTTGCAAGCCGCAGCATGCAACAGCAACCACGCCAAGTAACAGGGAGAAGCAGACACATCCACACCGCCCAGCTCTAGCTCGATCTGATAAGATCCATCGCCCATCCCAAGACGCCACCATACCCCTTCCGGAGTCGCAACCAACCCACAAACGAAACACCACATGGGTTTTGCACACTACTGTAGCATCAATGGTGACATCTCCGTGCAGATGGCGGAAATTCCTTTGCTTGTTATCAGATCGAATGGGAGAGCAGAGCCGTGTGTACCGTGTGTGGGAGGAGCAGGACGGAGAGGCAGGAGAAGGGATGAGAAAGGGCTGCAGGTAGATGATGTAATATATCGTCTTGGACTCGTTACTCGTGATGGGCTGGAAACGAGGAAAGATGGGCGAATTTAGGTCATAGGACAATTGCTGTGGTTACCATACACTGCAGAGTACGGGAAAGGGAAGTACGTATTACTAATTGCTGAGAAATACGACCGATGCGTTGCAGTGAAGCTTGCTTGGGGTTGGGCAGCATCAAATAATAACAAGACAAGAAGCAAAGTCTCTCATGCATGTTTAGAGAAACCCCTTAGCCGGAGTGCAAGTCCTGCACAATTGCATATCCAGACATGACGGAGGAAAAGGAGGATATCAGAATCTAACCCGCGGCATTAAACTGCAAGAAGCAATAAATCACACAAAAGAATGCGGTAGGCATTTACCCCGTGTTCGCTCAGCTGCCGGGTTCATGAGCCTAACACCATCCACCATCCATCAGCAATAACTAACTTCCGACTCAACTTCCAACCAAATCGTCCAAGCCTCGCACTAGACGGCCAGCCATAAAGCAGACAGGAGAACTGCCATTCCGATAGCGGCTTTGTCCGACCCAGAAAAAGCAGCACGAATCCGCTCTTGCCCGTCCGCTAAGACAGCAAACGAATTGCTGCTCTCGGGCATTCTTTCTGGCCTACAAATCACTTGTCATCCCTCCATCAGCGTCCTTCTTCTTTTCTTGACCTGCACTCTCACTCTCACACACGCATAAAAGCCTTGGAATTGGATTGATTTTGCATCTCCGGTTTCCATCTCCTCTTCTCACTCACTGTAGGGCTGAGAGATAAGAAGACACACGCTTTTCATTGCGATAGGAAGGGTACTCAATCACCTGCATTTCCTCGGTCGTGTTTCCTCGGCTCAAAACATCATCATCGACTTTTTTCACGTCTCCATCCACTTCGAGTCCACACCACGCACTACACTGCCGCACTGCACTGCACTCCACTGCACTCCACTCCATTCCACTTCAACTGCCAGTGCAGTCGTCATTACAAATATCTACCGACACCCATACCCATATTCTCTTCCACGACACCAACAATTGTCCCGGAACTCGACACAGCTACCCATTACTACTGCGTCACGCAGTTCTTCTATCGCCACCATGTCTCGCACAACCCCCCTCCTACGAACAAGCACAACTTCGCATTGCATCCCCGAAGAACCTCAACTCAACATCTCCCCACGCTCCTCCGCGCCCTCTCTTACCTTCTCCTCCACCTCCTCCGACTACGACAATGCCGAACCCATCGAGATCTACCAACCCCCCCGCCGTCGTCGCGCCAGCACAAAACTCATCTCTTCCAATGCCGAAGACGTACGCAGGCTCATTGGCGGGCCAGGCACAAAGCAGATCGAGACGTGCTGCGGCGGCGGATGTTGCATGGCCGTGCAGAAAAACGATTCTTTGAGTTATGAACGCGTGCCTGTGCCAGATAATGAGGCCTATAGGGCATTGCAGTTAAACGTTGGATTGGTTCCTATGACGCTGACAAGTTTGCCTGAGTTACCTGAGAGGACGGTGCATTTTTTGCCGTTGAAGAAGAAGTCTTCAAAGGTCGAGAAGGTGGAGAAGAAAGTAGAGGAGCCGGTGGATGAGACGGTTGTTGTAGCTCCTACTGCTCAATTGGAAAAGGTGGAGGAACATATTGAGGCTGCGGAGGTGACAAAGGAGGATATTGAGGCTGCTCTGCCATCGACTGAATTGGTTGCACGACCTACGACTGAGGTGGCAGATTTGTCGGGGAAATTAGAGACGACGAACCTCACACAGGTGGAAGAAGATGCCATTGAGCGTGCAGAGATTGTCGCTGAGCAAGAGAAACCTGCAACTCAAGCAGTTGATTTCACACCACATCCTTCCAAGGACGACGATTTGGTTGACACTGCGATACATCCACCCAATTTCGTTCAGCCGCATCCTCCTTACAATGTTTACTCAGCAAAGATTTTCAATTGCAGGGAACTCACACGACCAGGTGCGGAGAAGAGGACGTATCACTTTGATCTAGATGTTACAGATTATCCAGAGGAGATGGGTGTGGATTTCAAGGTTGGAGGAGCGATTGGTGTTTCAGCACCAAATGAAGAAGCTGTGGTTGAAGAGCTTATGGATCTTCTGCTCATCCCCAAGCATATTCGCGATCGCCGTATCTTATTGAAGACAGACACTGGCCGCTGGCCTACTGTTTGGGGTGACGATCAAGCCAGAGAACTTGTCACAACTCGACGTGATCTCCTCACATGGTGCTCAGATATCCAATCCTACCCACCGACCAAATCACTCCTCCGCCTCTTCGCAGAATACGCAACTGATATCAACGAGCGAAAACTCCTCATGTATCTCTGCTCCGGCGAAGGACAGGGTGTTTTCTGCGAAATACGAACCGGTCCACACGTCACAATCAACCAACTCCTCCACGCCTTCCCCTCCTCCAAACCCCCTCTCGACCACCTCCTCTCCCAACTCAAAACCCTCATGCCCCGGTTCTACTCCCTCTCCAACGACCCCCACGAATCCTGCATCCCCCGTGATGGTTGCTCCCGCCTCATCGAAATGGCCGTCACAATCCACGAGACCGCCCACTGGCGCGGCGGTCTCCGAACAGGTGTCGGCTCAGGTTTCTTCGAACGTCAAGCCCGAAAATTCATCGCTGCCACTGCTCGTGGTGAAAAACCTGACCTGAGAATCCCCATGTTCAAAGGTCTCATGGCTAATCCCCTTGCAAAAGAATTCATCTCCGACGGCCCTATGCTCCTCATCGGTGCCGGTGTAGGCGTTGCGCCGTTCAGAGGCTTCGTCCACCGTCGTCTTCGCAATGCCAATTGCGCTAATAAAGTCTGGGTTTTGCAAGGCGTGCGTGATTCTTTACTGGACGAACTCTACTCTGGCGAATGGGGTGTTCATGAAGATGAAGTCAAGAAAGTGATCCAGTCCCGCAAGACGAATTTCGCAGCCACCGAGGATGATGGAAATAATTCGGAAAACGGCGGCACCGCTACGCCAACCACGCAAAAAGGAAAGTACGTCCAGGATGAAGTGCGCGCGCAGGCGGATCTGGTCTGGTTCATCATCAATAGTCTGGACGGACGCGTGTTTGTGTGTGGGAGTAGCAAGGGTATGGGTGAGGGTGTGGAGGAGGCTCTTATTGATGTCGCCTGTGAGAAGGGGAATTTGGGGAGGGAGGCGAGTAGGGAGTTCTGGAAGTTGAAGAAGGAGGCGGGGCAGTACATTGCTGAGACGTGGTAGTTAGGGCCTCGTTTATACTTCCGAGTATTTCAAGGTGGTGGTGCGTGTGAGTTCTTTTGACAGGGGAAGGTGGGGGGGAGTGAGAGGGGAAAGACGGCTTGTATTGAAATACCTTGACTGGGTTTTGGCGTTACCTTTTGCTTTAGGGAAGGAGGGAGTTCGATTTGATCCAATTTGGACGAAAAATTAATTTGAAAAGGGCGTTTGTTGTGTCTTGGGATTTTGGGTGGGTTGCATTTTGCATTTGCGTACTGCATTATTTGCGCAAAATTCAACGGACTGGGTTTCAGCCGGGTTCTTGTATGTAAGTATGTATGTATGTATGTATGTTGTTGAGAAAAAGAACAGCAAAGTAGGGAGAGGAGAGGACTGGATTGGGCTGGGGGGAGTGTCAAAAACAGGCAAGAAAAATTTAGATATGGAGGACTTTATGACAAGCAATTTTCCTTTCTTATATATATGTATGTGTGTGTGGTTGTGGTCAGTGGTCTTTCAGTTTTGATCCACTTGGTGAGTATAACTTGTCATCAAAATAGTTTTAGTACGCTAGAATGAAAGAAACTATTTTAAGACAAGATCAGATAATATGAAGGTGCCCGTTCGTCCTATCCGTCAATCGATTCAAGATATAATAAGAAGAGTGTTGAGACAAAAGACGGTGTACTTGCACTTAATGGCAATGGAGAATTTGGAATTTGGAAAGGAGATCTTACGATATTCGGCCTTATCGTTCCATTACAACTCTAAAAAAAATCACATAGCACAGTAGGCTTGTGTAACCTCTAGCACCGGAAATGGTTGAGCTTGTTGAAGCTGTAGTGTGATAATGGCGCTATCGTGAGCGGGAAGATATCCTTCCCTGTGGCGGGTCTGCCAGTTCTGGTTGAAGATGGCGGACCCTTCCAACACAAGAATCTAAAGGTTCAGTTCCATTCAGTTCCATTCAGTTCCATTCAGTTCCATTCCACCAAGATGTCTTACTTCATTCAGCTTCTTAAGGGCAAATTGCCGTGTTTGACTAATATGGAGTGGTTTCTATGTATGTACCTTTCACTTACGCCTAGATGATGTGCTGAAGCAGTCTCTTTTCAGTTATTCGGCCTTGCACGCTCAAGTGCGTTGCTTTTTCCAGCCTTGTTCGTGTTATGTCAAGAATAAGGGAGAACCTAGCCCTTCATGACGCCGGTAAGTTTTGGGAGTTAGAAGGAATCGGGAGACGATCTCTCAGCAATACTGATTCTGCCCTTTGGAAAGGATTGGTGAACATATTTGAACGCCCCTGTTTTGAGCGGGTTTGGACTTTCCAAGAGAGAATCCTCCCTTCTAAGCTCGCTTTCTCGGTAGCACTCGAGTTGTGGCCTTTGACGACATCACGTCCTTGGCCAGTCCTCTACTCGTTTATCTTATGGCCCTCGAGCATTTCTACACAGACTCAGATTTATGAAAAGACAAATCTGCCTTGTCGGATCTTGAAGACGATAAGAATCAGGAAGTTCAGAGCTTCAGGCCAGAGATTCAAGAATCATCAGGATCCGCTGCGGGTGGTATATCTCACTCGATCCTGGTCTGCGACAAATCCTCTGGACAAGATATAGGGGCTACTAGATCTCTGCGAACCCTTCTTTCCCAAGTTCTCACTCATCGGTTATTCTAAATCTATGATAGATGTTTCCATCGAGATCGCCAAATGGTACTTGGAGCGTGACGAGGATCTCTTCATCCCGAACCTAGCAAGCTCGTTGCGGCGGATAGTTCAGGGTAAATTAACAAAATTACCTTCCTGGGCCCCGCACTTTGGGCGCTTTGCTTCGTACTGATGCATTGGAGTGATTTGGCCACGAGGCAGCACGGGTGTTTCGCAAGAGGAATCGGCACACATCTTAGATCGAGACTTACACGTCGATGGCATCCACGTTAATGAAGTATCACACATCATTCCGCTTAAAGATGCGAAGCACAAAGGTCAGGCAGAGCAGTGTCATATAATTCTTTCTGGACTGGGAGGAGGAAGGTCTCGCTATTTCACGGTTACTGTTTCCTGCAGAGGAGCAGCAGGCAGGAGCATGGATCCCAGAAGCTCACTGGACGACTATGATATCTGCTATCTATGTCTATCACATCACACCTTCCAGATGCGAGTACGATACTCTCAAGGCATTCCTGACAGCAATTATTATGGGCGAGATGCTCTCTCCCGAGCTGGAAGCACGTACACAGGATTTCTCCATCCAATTGCGACGATTTTTCACAGTGGCGACGATGGGCAACTTCTTTCGTACACTTCACGGTCGAATCGGAGTCGGATCCAAGCGTGTGCAGAAGGGAGATCAGATTACTTTCTTTTGCAATTTTGCTTCATTCATTTTAAGAAGATCGTCTCGGAATGCTTCCAAGTGCAAGTTCACTGGTGACGCCTACATCTTCGGGTTGATGAGTGGGAAGAAGCAATGTTATATTGAGAATTCGAGGGCTCGTGGAACCATCGGCCTCAGATGGAAGTGAACCGTTGGTGTCAGATTATGTGAGCCCTGGTAAACTCTGCTTTCAATCAAAGCTCATGAAGAAAATTAGACAGAGAAAATTCTGGGCAGCTGGTGTGGGAGTTGAAGTTCTGTTTCTATAACATCTCCTCTACAAACGCAGATTCGGAACCGCTTCATGTAAATTAAATAATCATAAATATTTTCTCAACAAGAAATTATCCGTGTTCAGGAAATAAACTAACCAACCAGAACAAACCTACAAACGATGGACTCTAAGCCAAGTAAAAATTGACTGCAGAGTACTTGGTCGTTCGGACTTCTTCTTGTGGAGTTCTACAGTGATGTGGAGAAGAGTAGGAGAGTTGTGGAGAATGAACAGGGACAAAACGCCAAGTGTGAGGGGAAAAATTTGAATTTGAATGAATAGAGAACAAAGTCTGACAGCAAATCAGAAATGATAGTTAGAACACAAATAGTGACTTTACTAACCATCCTCTTTAGGAAGCAAGATAGACTCGTTGTCAAGGAATGTGAGAGAAGCAGGTTTGATTGGAAGATTAGTTTAATCACAGATTATGAAATAAGTCAATGAAGAGATAAAATAACTTTTTAAAGTTATCAAAGGGCGCAGTGTTGTAACGGGTTATGATTTGTGAAGTTATGAGCACAGGTAAATATCTCGAAGAGATTTTGAATTTCACCGAATTGAGGTGATGAGTTGAGCAATCTTGAGGAGCAACGAAAATGATGACTCATACCTCCAAAAGCCCACTTCCAAATGAACTGAAGAAGTCTTCTGTCCCTCGCGAGAGTCTAAAGTATAAATACTTCCATTCTGTCTAACGGTCTGTGTCCCCGTGCTGCCTTGATTGAGCATGTTGAGTCAAAACCCTAGAGTCCTCCACGATTTTGCAGCATTTCCTATTGCTGTTGATTTATGTACAATTTCAAGAGACATACGCTTCCCATCTGCTCTGGTGCGTCATCTTATAATGTTCGGAACGACTTGTTTTGTGTACAATAGCGAGAGACCTGAAAACCTCATCAGATAATGTCGTATGATGCGTCTTCGTCGATTTTCATTAAAAGGAAGAAAGAGGACGATATCAGATTTAACAATAGTAGTGGAAATGCTGCCGGGCATCAATAATGGCGATTGGATCCAACTTGACAGGAAGACAAACTTTGACAGCAATATTGAAATTGACGACAGCCAACTCATTTACTTCGTGGAAGAGCACAGGATATCTTGAAGCTTTGGTAACGGCTAGATTCATAGATGTTTATAGGTTATATTTATTGCTGATAACCTAGACCAAACATGAGATAATCGCAGTCCCATGTTCTCCAGCAAATAAAGTGAATCGTTGTTCCAGGGCATTTTACCAGACAATGTGATCGGAAAGTCTGACCTATGTACCGATGTAAATTCCAGCCAATGAAGAAATGATATTCTTTATATTCGATGAATAGGCTGGGATATACAACAATCTTTAACCTAGAATCATGAGCCATTAGCTGTTTAATTTTCTTTCTTGTTACTGTCAAAGCAAAATGATTGTTAAAGTCTGTAGGAGAGTGTAAAAGACGAGTATAAGAGAAAATCACACTTCTTCGCTCCGACTTTTCCATCCTTTGCATTCTAATACATCTTCCGTTTATGTACCCACCCTCTAAGCTGCCATCAGGATCGACTTCAACTAGATCAATCCTGATGGCAGTTTGAGGGTGGGTACATAAACGGAAGATGTATTAGAATGCAAAGGATCGAGAATTCAGAGCGAAGAAGTGTGATTTTCTTATCTGCATTCTTTTTTTACACTCTCTACAACTTTAACAATCATTTTGCTTTGACAGTAACAAGAAAATTAAACAGCTAATGGCTCATGATTCTAGGTTAAAGATTGTTGTATATCCCAGCCTATTCATCGAATATAAAGAATATCATTTCTTCATTCACTGAATTACATCGGTCGTGGGTCAGACTTTCCGATCACATTGTCTGGTAAAATGCCCTGGAACAACGATTCTATTTGCTGGAGAACATGGGACTGCGATTATCTCATGTTTGGTCTAGGTTATCAGCAATAAATATAACCTATAAACATCTAATGAATCTAGCCGTTACCAAAGCTTCAAGATATCCTGTGCTCTTCCCACGAAGTAAATGAGTTGGCTGTCGTCAATCTCAATATTGCTGTCAAAGTTTGTCTTCCTGTCAAGTTGAATCCAATCACCATTATTGATCCCCGGCAGGCATTTCCACTACTATTGTTAAATCTGATATCGTCCTCTTTCTTCCTTTTAATGAAAATGAGCAAGACGCATCATACGACATTATCTGATGAGGTTTTCGGTCTCTGCGCTATTGTACACAAAACAAGTCGTTCGAACATTATGAGATAGGACGCACCAAGCAGATGGGAAGCGTATGTCTCTTGAAATTGTACATAAATCAACAGCAATAGGAAATGCTGCAAAATCGTGGAGGACTCTAGGGTTTTGACTCAACATGCTCAATCAAGAGCAGACACGGGGACACAACCGTTGACAGAATGGAAGTATTTATACTTTAGACTCTCGCGAGGGACAGAAGACTTCTTCAGTTCATTTGGAAGTGGGCTTTTGGAGGTATGAGTCATGATTTTCGTTGCTCCTCAAGATTGCTCAACTCGTCGCCCAATTCGGTGAAATTCAAAATCTCTTCGAGATATTTACCTGTGCTCATAACTTCACAAATCATAACCCGTTACAACACTGCGCCCTTTGATAACTTAAAAAGTTATTTTATCTCTTCATTGACTTATTTCATAATCTGTGATTAAACTAATCTTCCAATCAAACCTGCTCTCTCACATTCCTTGACAACGAGTCTATCTTGCTTCCTAAAGAGGATGGTTAGTAAAGTCACTATTTGTGTTCTAACTATCATTTCTGATTTGCTGTCAGACTTTTGGTTCTCTATTAATTCAAATTCAAATTTTTCCCTCACACTTGGCGTTTTGTGCCTGTTCATTCTCCACAACTCTCCTACTCTTCTCCACATCACTGTAGAACTCCACAAGAAGAAGTCCGAACGACCAAGTACTCTGCAGTCAATTTTTACTTCGCTTGAGTCCATCGTTTGTAGTTTGTTCTGGTTGGTTAGTTTATTTCCTGAACACGGATAATTTCTTGTTCAGAAAATATTATCATTATTTAATTTACATGAAGCGGTTCCGAATCTGCGTTTTGTAGAGGAGATGTTATCAAACAGAACTTCAACTCCCACACCAGCTGCCCAGAATTTTCTCTGTCTAATTTTCTTCATGAGCTTTGATTGAAAGCAGAGTTTACCAGGGCTCACATAATCTGACACCAACGGTTCGTTGGGTCTCGAGCCAAATCGGGTCCGCGAGCCCTCGAATTCTCAATATAACATTGCTTCTTCCCACTCATCAACCCGAAGATGTAGGCGTCACCAGTGATTTTGGAAGCATTCCGACGAATCTACTTAAAATGAATGAAGCAAAATTCAAAAGAAAAAGTAATCTGATCTCCCTTCTGCACACGCTTGGATCCGACTCCGATTCGACCGTGAAGTGCTACGAAAGAAGTTGCCCATCGTCGCCACTGTGAAAAATCGTCGCAATTGGATGGAGAAATCCTGTGTACGTGCTTCCAGCTCGGGAGAGAGCATCTCGCCCATAATAATTGCTGTCAGGAATGCCTTGAGAGTATCGTACTCGCATCTGGAAGGTGTGATGTGATGAGCATCATAGCAAGATATCATAGTCGTCCGGCGGTTCAGATGCATGCTCCTGCCTGCTGCTCCTCTGCAGAACGGTAACCATCGGAAATAGCGAGACCTTCCCTGCCCTCCCAGTCCAGAAAGAATTATATGACACTGCTCTGCCTGACCTTTGTGCTTCGCATCTTTAAGCGGAATGATGTGTGATACTTCATTAACGTGGATGCCATCGACGTGTAAGTCTCGATCTAAGATGTGCTCCGTAGCCTTGCGAGACGCCCGTGTGTCGTGGCCGACCCAATGCATCAGTAGCGAAGCGCGAAGCGAGGTGATTTTTGATTTACCCTGAACTATCCGCCGCAACGAGCTTGCTAGGTTCGGGATGAAGAGATCCTCGTCACGCTCCAAGTACCATTTGGCGATACTCAATCGAAAGTCATAGATTTAGAATAACCGATCAGTGAGAACTTGGGAAAGAAGGGTTCGCAGAGATCTAGTAGCCCTATATCTTGTCCAGAGGATTTGTCGCAGACCAGATCAGTGAGATATACCACCCGCAGCGGATCCTGATGATTCTTGAATCTCTGGCCTGAAGCTCTGAACTTCCTAATTCTATCGTCTTCAAGAATCAACAAGCAAGATTTGTCTTTTCATGAATCTAGAGTGTGTAGATGCTCGAGGGCCATAAGATAAACGAGTAGAGGACTGGCCAAGGACGTGGGATGTCGTCAAAGGCCACAACTCAAGGGCTACCGAGAAAGCAAGTTAGAGGGAGGATTCTCTCTTGGAAAGTCCAACCCGCTCAAAAACAGGGGCGTTCAAATATGTTCACCAATCCTTTCCAAAGGGCAGAATCAGTATTGCTGAGAGATGGTCTCCCGATTGCCTTTCTGACTCCAAAACTTCCACCGCGTCATGGTTCTCCTTATTCTTGACATAACACGAACAAGGCTGGAGCAACGCACTTGAGCATGCAAGGCCGAATAACTGAAAGAACTACTTCACACATCAGTGTGACTGTAAGTGAAAGATTACATGCATAGAAACCACTCCATCAAACACGGCAATTTGCCCTTAAGAAGCTGAATGAAATTGACTATTCTTGGTGGAATGGAACTGAATGGAACTGAATGGAACTGAATGGAAATTGAACCTTTAGATTCTTGTTGGAAGGGTCCGCCATTGCTTCAACCAGAAGGTCAGACCCGCCACAGGAAGGATATCTTCCCGCTCACGATAGCGCCATTATCGCACTACAGGCTTCAACAAGCTCAACCATTTTCGGTGCTAGAGGTTACACAAGCCTACTGTGCTATGTGATTTTTTTTAGAGTTGTAATGGAACGATAAGGCCGAATATGGTCAAGATCTCCTTTCCAAATTCCGAATTCTCCATTGCCATTAAGTGCAAGTACACGTCTTGTCTCAACACTCTTCTTATTATATCTTGAATCGATTGACAGATAGCGACAGGGCACCTTCATATTGTCTGATTGCTTGTCTTTAAAATAGTTTCTTTCATTCTAGCGTACTAAAACTATTTTGATGACAAGTTATACTCACCAAGTGGATCAAAACTGAAAGACCACACAACCACACACACATACATATATATAAGAAAGGAAAATTGCTTGTAATAAAGTCCTCCATATCTAAATTTTCTTCCTGTTTTTTGACACTCCCCCCAGCCCAATCCAGTCCTCTCCTCTCCCTACTTTGCTGTTCTTTTTCTCAACAACATACATACATACATACATACTTACATACAAGAACCGGCTGAAACCCGGTCGTTGAATTTTGCGCAAATAATGCAGTACGCAAATGCAAAATGCAACCCACCCAAAATCCAACGAACGTCCTTTCAAATTAATTTTGTGAATTGGATCAAATCGAACTCCCTCCTTCCCTAAAGCAAAAGGTAACGCCAAAACCCAGTCAAGGTATTACAATACAAGCCGTTATTAGCGCAATTGGCATTGCGAAGACGACGGTGGACGAAGCCTCTGAACGGCGCAACGCCTACACCGGCACCGATGAGGAGCATAGGGCCGTCGGAGATGAATTCTTTTGCAAGGGGATTGTAGATAGACCTTTGAACATGGGGATTCTACAGGTCAGGTTTTTCACCACGAGCGAGTGGCAGCGATAGAATTTTCGGGCTTGACGTTCGAAGAAACCTGAGCCGACACCTGTTCGGAGACCGCCGCGCCAGTGGGCGGTCTCGTGGATTGTGACGGCCATTTCGATGAGGCGGGAGCAACCATCACGGGGGATGCAGGATTCGTGGGGGTCGTTGGAGAGGGAGTAGAACCGGGGCATGAGGGTTTTGAGTTGGGAGAGGAGGTGGTCGAGAGGGGGTTTGGAGGAGGGGAAGGCGTGGAGGAGTTGGTTGATTGTGACGTGTGGACCGGTTCGTATTTCGCAGAAAACACCCTGTCCTTCGCCGGAGCAGAGATACATGAGGAGTTTTCGCTCGTTGATATCAGTTGCGTATTCTGCGAAGAGGCGGAGGAGTGATTTGGTCGGTGGGTAGGATTGGATATCTGAGCACCATGTGAGGAGATCACGTCGAGTTGTGACAAGTTCTCTGGCTTGATCGTCACCCCAAACAGTAGGCCAGCGGCCAGTGTCTGTCTTCAATAAGATACGGCGATCGCGAATATGCTTGGGGATGAGCAGAAGATCCATAAGCTCTTCAACCACAGCTTCTTCATTTGGTGCTGAAACACCAATCGCTCCTCCAACCTTGAAATCCACACCCATCTCCTCTGGATAATCTGTAACATCTAGATCAAAGTGATACGTCCTCTTCTCCGCACCTGGTCGTGTGAGTTCCCTGCAATTGAAAATCTTTGCTGAGTAAACATTGTAAGGAGGATGCGGCTGAACGAAATTGGGTGGATGTATCGCAGTGTCAACCAAATCGTCGTCCTTGGAAGGATGTGGTGTGAAATCAACTGCTTGAGTTGCAGGTTTCTCTTGCTCAGCGACAATCTCTGCACGCTCAATGGCATCTTCTTCCACCTGTGTGAGGTTCGTCGTCTCTAATTTCCCCGAACAGATCCGCCACCCCCAGTCGTAGGTCGTGCAACGAATTCAGTCGATGGCAGAGCAGCCTCAATATCCTCCTTTGTCACCTCCGCAGCCTCAATATGTTCCTCCACCTTTTCCAATTGAGCAGTAGGAGCTAGAACAACCGTCTCATCCACCGGCTCCTCTACTTTCTTCTCCACCTTCTCGACCTTTGAAGACTTCTTCTTCAACGGCAAAAAATGCACCGCTCTCTTTCTCCAGGTAACTCAGGCAAACTTGTCAGCGTCATAGGAACCAATCCAACGTTTAACTGCAATGCCCTATAGGCCTCATTATCTGGCACAGGCACGCGTTTCATAACTCAAAGAATCGTTTTTCTGCACGGCCATGCAACATCCGCCGCCGCAGCACGTCTCGATCTGCTTTTGTGCCTGGCCCGCCAATGAGCCTGCGTACGTCTTCGGCATTGGAAGAGATGAGTTTTGTGCTGGCGCGACGACGGCGGGGGGGTTGGTCAGATCTCGATGGGTTCGGCATTGTCGTAGTCGGAGGAGGTGGAGGAGAAGGTAAGAGAGGGCGCGGAGGAGCGTGGGGAGATGTTGAGTTGAGGTTCTTCGGGGATGCAATGCGAAGTTGTGCTTGTTCGTGAGGGGGTTTGTGAGACATGGTGGCGATCGAGACTGCGTGACGCAGTAGTAATGGGTAGCTGTGTCGAGTTCCGGGACAATTGTTGGTGTCGTGGAAGAGAATATGGGTATGGGTGTCGGTAGATATTTGTAATGACGACTGCACTGGCAGTTGAAGTGGAATGGAGTGGAGTGCAGTGGAGTGCAGTGCAGTGCGGCAGTGTAGTGCGTGGTGTGGACTCGAAGTGGATGGAGACGTGAAAAAAGTCGATGATGATGTTTTGAGCCGAGGAAACACGACCGAGGAAATGCAGGTGATTGAGTACCCTTCCTATCGCAATGAAAAGCGTGTGTCTTCTTATCTCTCAGCCCTACAGTGAGTGAGAAGAGGAGATGGAAACCGGAGATGCAAAATCAATCCAATTCCAAGGCTTTTATGCGTGTGTGAGAGTGAGAGTGCAGGTCAAGAAAGAAGAAGGACGCTGATGGAGGGATGACAAGTGATTTGTAGGCCAGAAAGAATGCCCGAGAGCAGCAATTCGTTTGCTGTCTTAGCGGACGGGCAAGAGCGGATTCGTGCTGCTTTTTCTGGGTCGGACAAAGCCGCTATCGGAATGGCAGTTCTCCTGTCTGCTTTATGGCTGGCCGTCTAGTGCGAGGCTTGGACGATTTGGTTGGAAGTTGAGTCGGAAGTTAGTTATTGCTGATGGATGGTGGATGGTGTTAGGCTCATGAACCCGGCAGCTGAGCGAACACGGGGTAAATGCCTACCGCATTCTTTTGTGTGATTTATTGCTTCTTGCAGTTTAATGCCGCGGGTTAGATTCTGATATCCTCCTTTTCCTCCGTCATGTCTGGATATGCAATTGTGCAGGACTTGCACTCCGGCTAAGGGGTTTCTCTAAACATGCATGAGAGACTTTGCTTCTTGTCTTGTTATTATTTGATGCTGCCCAACCCCAAGCAAGCTTCACTGCAACGCATCGGTCGTATTTCTCGAGCAATTAGTAATACGTACTTCCCTTTCCCGTACTCTGCAGTGTATGGTAACCACAGCAATTGTCCTATGACCTAAATTCGCCCATCTTTCCTCGTTTCCAGCCCATCACGAGTAACGAGTCCAAGACGATATATTACATCATCTACCTGCAGCCCTTTCTCATCCCTTCTCCTGCCTCTCCGTCCTGCTCCTCCCACACACGGTACACACGGCTCTGCTCTCCCATTCGATCTGATAACAAGCAAAGGAATTTCCGCCATCTGCACGGAGATGTCACCATTGATGCTACAGTAGTGTGCAAAACCCATGTGGTGTTTCGTTTGTGGGTTGGTTGCGACTCCGGAAGGGGGTACGGTGGCGTCTCTGGAGATGGGCGATGGATCTTATCAGATCGAGCTAGAGCTGGGCGGTGTGGATGTGTCTGCTTCTCCCTGTTACTTGGCGTGGTTGCTGTTGCATGCTGCGGCTTGCAAAACAGAATCAAAGCCTTTCGACGACAATTCCGAATCTGCTTCATTCAATTCAAATGGAAGAACGAAATGGCTGGTGGAGCGTACCTTGGGATCTCCTGATATATCCTGATGTTTCTTTCTCCAACGGACACTTCTCTGTGAAAATCATCCCACCTCCCGTCTCATCCCAACAAAGTCCCTTTTCTCGCTTCGCTTGGAGGAGCTCACGAGAGGGAGCACGTCAAACCTCCCGGAGTACATATCCCACTCCACTTAAACCCTATCCCATGCACCCCAACAATACCGACAATACCAACCGTGGCCACCCGTGACATTTCCTCCTCCCTAGTTACAGGTAGCAGTGACCGGCAAGCACCACAACGGAATGCAATTTCCAACCCCTCCACCGGCCCCCCTTTCACTGCTCTTCCGGACCATCCGACCGCTTTCCCTTTCCCTCGGGTCAAAAATCAAGCACGTGTTCTGAGCTTTTGACGCTTGCCGGAGAGTTCCGGTGTCAGCTCACTTTTTGGTGATAAGTACAGTCAATATCGTATGGATCTATTTACTATGCACAGTACGATAAACCTCGCAGTTTGCCGAGGGCAATGGACGGATGGAAAGCAAAGAAAATCAGATGTAGAGTTAACGCGGAAAGCCGAAAGCACGAAAGCAAAGAGCCGAAGTCGCGTCCCGAGGATGGGATCGTTAAGCCGACTAACACGAACAATGTGACAAGACAAGGTGCTTGAGATCCAAATCTTATCAGATCCACCAACCAAGTCTTTGGAGAGGTCTTCCTTGTGAATTTTTGATCCAGGGTGAAATTTCGATCCAGGCCAGGGAAGGGGGAAAGGAAGAGGTGAGACCGGACATTTTTCCTTTAGATCTAATAAAACGACCGGGGAGATGAGTCCAT